>CAAKHC010008212.1:45348-56182 GCA_901007825.1 Macroramphosus scolopax | reverse complement strand
CATCAAATATTGAAAATGCAATGACATTTCTTATTTAAACATGTATGAATGTTAGTTATATAATTATCAGGCTATTGATTCAGTAATACCAATAATACCAACCTCACGCTGAGAGAGAGAGAGAGAGAGAGAGAGAAAGAGGTATTGAAATACTGGAAAGCTGAACAGTGTTTATGACAGTGCTGTAAACCTTTTAAATACACTGATTGTTTAAACAAATCAGTTCTGCTTGTAAAAACATCAGCTGATCCCCAGTTAATGTTTTTGCATTTGATGTTGAGAAATGTCTTGCTGCTGCTTCTCCTACAAAAAATGTGAGAATTAACAGTTTGATTTTCACATCCTTCTTGTTCCTCTGTGCAGTTGAATCCAAGTAGAAACCAAACTATTGTCGCCTGTTTCTAATTGAGGCCGACCTTCATACAGTAAACGGGACTTTGCCTTTAATTGGGACTCAGCTTCCAATTAGAGTTAAACACGATCATTATTTGGGTTAAAATATGCATGTTTGTCAAGATTACACATGCACGATGGACTGCAGCTGCAGCAGTTGCTCTGCACATGTCATATTTGTGCAGATGGGTTTACATTGAGTTACTGAAATCCCCATTCATCACATATAAACGCCAAAATATTTGAATATCATGAGAACCGGCTCGGTATTCCCAGTGGAGCTGCGGCTTAGAACAAACATTGTCAAAGTCTCATGGTGCTTCAACCAGCAGATTCACTGCAGTAAATGTCTTTATTTAATTCTATGTGTATGAAAAGATGCAAGTATGAAGGATTTAATGGAGGCGAACTGGAGAGAGAGACTCTAGCGAAGGGGAAAAGCTCAGCAATGCATCATGTGGAATTGTAATTGCTTTTATTACGTGATGGTATAGTTCCAAATGTCCCACTGGTGTGAATGTGACAGAATCCATTACAGAGAAAATATATAGAGTAATATTGTGTTTCAGGACCGCGTAGTGTTCCAGCCATATTGTGACTGTGATGTACGAAGGAGCCGCTGAGATTCAATTCTTTCCAGCTCCATAAGCATGACAATATCCAGCCCCCGTCCACATCGTGCATCTAAGAAGAGGCGGTAAAGACAAAGATCCGAGCGATCCGCATCCGAGCGAAATACGTATGTCAGAAATATTCGATTGTAGTTTGGGAAGATTTAAATGGCAATAAAGCAGTTTGGAAGAGACCTGGCCTAAAGGTATGTGGTGGGATCCTCATTTAAAACTGGAGAAAGAAAAGCAGCTGAGGAGGCAATGTGACTATCTGAACTCCTCATAATGGTTCCGATGCTCTAAACCTCTTTGTCTCTTTCAACCACCACAGTGACGGTATGTGTTGGCACAAGCAGTCGCCGATAGTAGAACCTGCACAGAATTACAGTTTGTTTTGGTGACATTATCTACATTCCATCGACCTCAGACTTCACACTTTACTGAGTACAAACAGTCATCATTGTAGTTATATGCACGTGTTTAATAAAACTGTACAATCGAAGTTGTAAAAGCAGAGTTCCAGTTCCTGGAAACGTCTGTGCACGCCAGCGGGCTTTGTGCCTGTGGATGATGTCATGAATCCAGACATAATACTGTGTAAACTGGAACATCCAGCATCAATATATTTATTCCTGCTTTGGTTGATGAAGGAAGGGAACATGTATCTCCATGGAGACAAGTCCTTGCTCTCCTATTTTCTGGACAAGACGGCTGAATACTTGTTCATCACCTGCCTGAGTGGGACTCTTGACTTTACCACCTCATGCTTTGTTCATGATCTCCAGGACTTAACAATTGTTTACTCTTCCCTGTATGCATATGAGCAGCTAACACAGTAATTCCCTGCAGGGATCACATTTATATACTATAAATGTAATTATGCAATACTTTCTCATGTTTCCCATCACGTTACCCTCTGTTACGAACATGCTACGTAGGTTTCACCTGAGCCTGCACAAATAGACATAAATTCAGGGGATGAAGAGTGAAGTTGAGGGAGGTCAGCCACCTCAACATGCTTGCATGTATCTCATCACCTCTGTGAAGGTCTGTCCTCATCTCACAGAGGGGTTGGTGTTCTTACATGTATTAGGTAAACACAGCACTGCAGATGTTTACAATCCCCTGCAAATGGGTTAGAAAGTGTTTAGCAGACAGGACAGGTGCTATGTGGAAGGTTAAACAGGTTGCGCTGCCGAGGCGTAAACAGTTTGGGTCTCCGATGCCTGCAGGCCCATCCTGCTGGGTTTGGGAGTTCAGGCTTTGACCGTTTTTTCCGGGAAAGAGAAATAGTATTTCTTCGTAAAAGACGGCTTGGGGGGTGAAGGTGGGAGAGCAATAACGACATCACAGGCTGAGTGACAGGAAAACATGTGTAACAGGATAAGGCAATTACCCAAGGAATGGCAATGTGATCTGACTGAGATCTGACGGTAATGTTGAAGAGCTGAATCTGAAATAAGTTAAAGGAAGCTGAGGACACACTGGAGCTGAATGTCTTGACATTTCTGTGAAGGAAAGTATGTGGAAGAAGATGAAAAGTCATGTTAATTAACATTATCGTTGAAGCGATGGCTGAAACGGCTGATTATGCTGGTGAATTCGTAAAGAAGGATCAGGCAAAGAGGGTTAAGGCAAAGAGGGTTAAGGCAAGGAAGGAGCTTCAGGCTACTCCGACATTGATTTGATTACGTTGTATGACGCTACTTCGTGGCCACAAGGCCACAATGTAAAATTCAGGTTTGAATTCCAATTCAAGTTTTTAATCCAATTGAAAATGTAATTAAAAGATGATAACATAAAACAATGATCGGATTTATTCTCCTGGCCTATCAAACAGCTGCACGGCTGATCGTAGATGCACTAATGTAGTTATTTAAAAATGAAAAGAATAAAAAATCTATGAATTATTAAATATGACTGTAAATTAAATCCTATAAAAATAGTACAACTGCAGAACTGAAGAAAAGGTAATCGCTTCTTTTGTCAGCGAAGTTCTGTGGGAGGCTTTTCTAATGTATGTTCAACCAATCCAGAGGTTTGGATGTCTGCATCAAACCACTCCCATCAGGTTTGGGGTAAAAGGACTTAGCATAACACGTTACGGAGGGTCCAGTTATCAGAGACGTGGGTCTGGAGGTAATGTGGAGTTGCGTAGAAACATGATTCAGAGGACGAGCTCCTAGAGTTTGAAGAGAGGAAGAGGACCCCCAAACCCCGACCACCTCGGCTCATATTTGCCCATCTCTGCTCACCCAACCTAATTTATTAACGTGAATCTGAACAATCATGGACTCTATAATTGAACCGACATTGTAAATTAGTTTTAGCAGTGTACAGTAAGTTCATACTTTAAAGCCCGTCTGTTTGTACATGTACACCTGCATATACAGAATACACAGACCACGTCCATGTGTCTTCCATGTGTTTACATTCTTGCCGAGGCAGAGTGATAGCAGGGGAGAGCCGGGGGGGGCGTAATGGTAACTCTCACTCGGAAAAACAAACAGGCTGAGGGCCACGGAGAAAGCCCGGAGCGCCGGGATGCTCGGGAACATCCTGTCCGCCGGTCTGCCTGGATTAACACTACACACAGCTCCAGGCACCGCATCGCTCTGTCGCCAAACAACAGCATCAGCACCACACAACACATGGATGTGATAGCTGCATGGTTTCCTTTAAATATGTCTGATTCTGGCAAAATATCAACATTTAATTGTGAAATTGACTGTTAGTATAAGTGGTTAAAGTCTACCACTTTAGGCTCTGGGAGTTTACACACTCAAAGGGTCACCCGGTGATTCATAAAGTGTGACTCATAACGTCGGGGAGCTAATTATAAAATTGAAACCATCGGTATGATTTTAAGCTTGCAAATGGTTTTCTCCGGCTCCCTTTATGTTTCGCTGTGTCGAGGGATTTTATTAACGATCCCATGAAAAGTCGGAGCGGCGGCAGCATCCACCGCTGTGTGACTCAGAGGGTAGTTAGCCTCCGCGGGAACATTACAGTTCATTATGTATGAATGGACAATGTGCCCGCGTTGTCATCCGAGTTCATTTCGCTCACATTTTCGGGCTTCATGATGAAAGAATGCGGTGCAGAGTCGCAGCCTGTCCGAGGTACGGCGGAGCGAGTTGATAAAAAGGCTAAGCAAACACAGATATCCTTGACTCCGCTGGTCATGAGACCACATTTCCTGGTGTGACTCACTGGAAACACAGGATGAGTAAATATAGATCAAAAATATACAAGTCTTTTTTTTGGGCTACACGTTTCATCATCGTAGTACTTTAGCTGTAATGATAACGAGATGGTGTGAACAGATTCATCAGCACCAACTAGTTGAGGGCAGTGTTACATTGGAGCCTGCGGCGGGTCGTAACACTGGTCATCGAGGAGGATAACAGGGCTGTGACACTGGACTCAACCCTCTAATTCCTCCTCAACAGCTCTTCATGTCCTCGAGCCTCGGATGAAGCAGAATAAACGACGCCTCTCATCCGACACATCAGCCGTCTTCGCCCCCCGCTGACCCCGTCGCCGACGGACATTCAATTTACTCTATTTCTGGAAAAAAATACGTCTTTGTGAAATATATAAATATGTAACAATTGCATGTAATGCAGATTTGACTAATAAACATGTTTTTGTTCGAGGGCCCGCCGGAGATGAAGAGCGAGATTATCTCTGGAGTAGGAAAACAGAGGGAGGAGGGAGGAGGGAGGTGTCAGCCCCGAGCTGCAAAGGATTTATATTTTATTTACATTCTCCCAAACACACACTCAGCACCAGAGTCTAAACACAGGATGAAGACTCCTTAATGACCTCACATGGTCACATTTACAATAGAACCTTTCCACGATTACTTTTGATCCGCGTCCCGTCACACATGACAGATTTTATGAATACGGAAGAATAATGTTTACGAGAGAGGTGAGAAATAAGCTTCGTTCAGACGTTTTTATTCGTCTTAGTAGTTTGGGTCTGAATGAGGGGTCATAACGCTGACATTGTTTATGGGGACAAAAGATAACCAGGACATGTTCAAGCATGTGAAGGGTTTCTTTGGAGGAGCAAAAGCCAACGTTTTACTTTTTTTTTTGATTTATGGAGTCATTCATCTGTTGTAGGAAGAAAAGACATTTCAAATGCAAAAATCATATTTGTGATTTACGATCTGCACTGTTGCCCTCTGTTGTTCCTGTTTCCATACAGTACGCGTCCCCCTCCCTCTGCGTTTGTTCACGCTTTCAGCCTGAGATTGTTTTGCTCCGGCTGGCAGATAACGATCGAATAATTAATATTTCAAATGTTTATCTGTTCCTCATGGCAGCCCTGCGTACACACACTCGCTACAGAGCTGGAAAGCTTGTGGACGCAGTTTCATCACGGAGAGTTGCTCCGTGTTGTTGTGTTCTAAACCGAGGCAACAGATGACTCATCTCAGAGTCGATGCCGATGCAAGAAAGTCAGACAGAAGAATGCACAAACAAGAAATGAAGTCAACAGGTATGTTTGCCTGCGCCAGGTCACAGGGTCAAGGATCTTTGCTTGAACTAATGTTCACCTTTCAATGGCCACTCCTCATTGCGTCTTCAAATATGTTTTCTGTCACGCAGTGTGTGTGACCCAAAATCATTCATACCAACATCAACCACACGCTGACGGTTCAGGGCCTCGGGGCAGTTTGCTCGCTTCGCCGTGATGAAGGTTAAGTCTATTATTAGAAGGTGACACCAATGTTAAAATCTAGCTGGCAGTTTTCACATTTTAGAGATATATGTATGTGCGAAGGACACACACACACACCATGAAACACAACATCAAACACTAGTGAACCACAAGAATGAACGGTACCTCTGTAGGACAAAATATTCCGAGCTTTAAATCCCGATCATAGCCCAAATGTTGACGTGCTTGTTAACATAAAATTACTGCTAATGCTAATTAGCATGCTGATATAAATTAGCGCAAGCGGTATATAAAAGACGCAGTTAATTCTGTGCATTGGTCGGCAGGGAGGATACCGCACTACTTGCGACAGTATTTGAAGGGAAAAAAGGATGGTGATACAAGCCTTGGACGGAGAAGACGGGACACATGTTTTAACATGACGCAAAAACACTTTGGTCCTGCTGCGACGTCCTTCGTGCTTATGGTTGATCTCATTACTGTGATGGTCGGTGTCAAAAACAGGCATCTGGGCCAGTTCGGAAGGTGATGCCTCTCTATTACAAGTCGGTGTAGCACTGCAATGATTACTGTGAGGTGAAACAGTTACATAATGTTGCTGTAAGACAGAGGGACCGGGAGCTCTGTCAAACAAAGGGATTAGACAAGAGGAACCACAACTTCAAGGGGGATGCGACCAAGGCTATTTCAGGCGCAGAGGGGTGTCTGCGTTTTGGCTTGCCAAGTTTCCTGAGTTTGGCTTAATTAAAACATTTCACAGAGGCTCAGACTTTAAAACTGCACAAGACAGTCTGTCACAATGACCGAGCCAAATGGCAGCAAGAACAGGAGTGTTACTTTTAATGGTTTCAATGCCCAGTTATATTTTAATGGGGCACCGTTAATTAGAGTCGGACATGTTTGCTCATGGTGATAAAGCACTACGTTTTGGAGTTTACTCTCACATCAAAGTCACACATGGATCACTGCTGAATATCAGAACCTCCTCAGACTCTTATGGCGGTTTAACATGACGTTGACTAGTTGCCTAACTCTCATTTTAAGTTGTTCTGGCCTTCACCAACTCCTGAGGGGAATGTCTTCCTCTGTATGTCGAGCACGAAGTTAGCTACTGCGGCGTTTTGTTCGTTGGCGGGAATCAGAGCTTATCTGCTGAAGACAGTTGTGCGCTGTGGCTGGAGACAAAGTTCATGAGAGTGCTGAGAGTTAAACAAAAGCATTAAACTACCCGACTGTAAAATTAAAACAGCGAGCTGAAAGATGCCGAAGTGTTCGTCTTCGAGTTCCAGAGTTTAAAACAGATTCCTTGCATAAAATATCACTTGTTAATATAAAAACATTGATTACTGCACTCACCTTTGTGCCATATGTGGAGTAGATTTCATTTCATGTAGCAGATATTTTGAGATATCCAAATCTGCTGATAATGACATTTGAAATACTCAACAGTGGTGTTTCTTTTATTTTGCTCCAGATACTTTGTGAGAACGTATTTTGAAGAGTTTATCCAGAGTAAGAGCCACATTTGTATTTCAAAGGAATTTGCCGTTGGGTTTTGTACAAGCTTAGAGCACCATGAATAATAATCGCTTCCAATGTATCATCAATTAAAACCACATCATAGGAAGGATCCTACGGAGAACGTCGGTAATGTTACACAGCAGTGCGACACGTTAATGACATCGTTTCGACTCTAATTAATGGAAAAATAGGGCCCAGGTTATAAATGATTGGAATAATCCTTTAAGTTAAAAAACGCTGCTCTGATTAATTCCATTTCTCTGGAAATGGATTCAACACCCTGTGAAAAATGCTTTTGGAAAATGTAGATAGAAATCAACACACATCCTGGATGCCTCCAGAAATCCTCTGCAAAGAATTCCCCAACATAAACACTATCAATTCTGTCTCTGTTTTCAGGCCGGGGTCCAAACCCCGTGTTCAAGCTCTGTTTCTGTCCCATCCTGACCAGATTTGGCCATAACTGTCTCCCACTTGGTCTCTTCTTCCCCTCTCTCTGACCCCAGTTTGTCCCAGTACATGACCCTGACTGCAGACATGACGGAGGATGTGTCTCCCTGCAGGAATCCTTCCATCTATCTGGAAGGTGGGGCTGAGCCCCAGCTGACTACACGGCCTTTTTCCTAGAAGGATTACAGACTGAGGATCTAATCAAGGGCCCTTTCCCATTACATAATGGCAGTGTCTATATTTCTTAAAGAAGAAGATAAGATCCCACGTTGAAGGAGACAAAGAGCAGACCTATAATGGTGTCAGATGTCAGAGCTCCACCCTCCCCAACCGTCCTTCGCCACCATGTTCATTCGGTGCAGAGCAGTGTGGTCGGTCTCACTGTTTGTCCCTTCTGTTCTTGTTTTTCACATGTGGCTGCTCGAGTGGAAAATCACTGATTTCAAACAAAAACTTTCCAGGAAGTTGTGAAGGCTCCACATGGACAGAGGTGCCGCTCCCATGGCATCAGTTAAAGGTCAGACAGACAGATCCTATTAATTCATGCGGCTCTGCAACTCACTGTGATGTGTCTATGTGGAAAATAACAGAGAACAGCGCCACCTGCTGTATGAAGCATTTGTGTAACCAATATCTTCGAGAAAACAGTTATCAGACTGCTAATGATTAAATTATGGACCAGAGGCTCAGAGGACTATAGATCCGTTAGGAGAGAGAAAGTCAGCACCATTGAAAGGAATTCACACAGGAACAGGATCCAAAGTTTACAAGATAAGAGAATGATTAACATTTCTTTCATATATATTTTCTCGATTCTCCCATTGGTCACATCTCCTACATACAAACACATTAACAATTTTAATCTGTATTTGTTAAATTATTGTTTACTGGTCCTTAGAAATCTACAGTTGGTTAAATTTAAATCATTTAAGAATGTATTATTACTAGTCATCATGTCTGTTTATTAGGTTTAATATGTGTATATCTAATAAGCTGTAGGTGTATTTACTAAGCCCTATACGTCTGGGTTACACTCGTCTGTAGGGAACATGATGCTGACAAGTGGTCGACATCGGGGACCAAAAAAAAAAGTGGATGACAATGTTTTGTATTGATCTGTGAGATGGTGCAACATCTTCCAAAGTGCTCTCAGATTATATATGAAACAGTTTGTGTTTGGTCCATAGATTATTGTCAAATCCAAAAAAACTGTGGTTTGATAAGGAAAGCTTTGGTTTCCAACCCCTCCTCCAGAGCTTAATCCTCGTATCAAAGAAATGGTTTATAAAACACTTCAATGTCCCTTTTCACAACTAATTGTCATTTATTTACAGAATCAGATCTTTACTTTACATCAGTCTTGTCACAGCAGGTCAGTCGTCACCACACAGCATCAGCTATCAAACTAAAGTCCTCCTAATGTCCTCATACCTAAATACATTCAGAGGGTATCCAACAACGGAAGCCCTTTCATTCATTCATTCATTCATTTTAATTTCTCCATCTTCCCGTGATAACGAGATCCAGAGGTTATTTAGCCATTACTTCGACAATTAAATAGATGTTTTCCCAGTTTTTCCTCGAGATAACAAAACGGTTAGAATTGTATTCCGTGTAGTCGACAGTATTTGCTCAGCCAGATGCTTTGCAGGATGTTGCATAAGGAAACAAACCAAAAGATCCCAGTTATTTACTGTTCAGGAGAATTGACAGAGTTTTACCGGCTGCCAGGCTGTGTGAGTGTTAACTGGGAATCTATCTCAGAGGGGAGGATATTTCTTTAATTATTAATTTGAGGTCAGTTAAAAGTTTCTGATTAGTTATCTGTGAGTTATCTTTGTGTTCCCCTTCTGAAGTGTTTGTATTGCCTATATTCCTGTTTAGCCTCATTCTTTTCCCAGGATTAGCTGTCCCTCATCCCCGAGACCTCACTGGGGATGGAGCACTACTTCCTCCCTTCACCACTGTTTGTTGGGACTGAAATGGATAAATCACCTCAAAATGACACAATCAGATGCAACCAAAACAGCCAAACCTGAGCTCCTCTGCTGCCTGCAGACATCTAACCCAGCCAGTATCTGAAGGGGGCAGTGTTGCACCTGTTGTCTTAAGTCGGAACAGGCAGGAGTGTGTCAATATGACACACATATTGGGCTCAGCATGAAGAGACCGGCACGATGCCGCAGAGAAAATCACATTTATGAGAATAAAACGATCATTTCCTCCCCTGCCCTTCATTTCTGACATTTAAATTACCAGTACTTGATTATGTCCTAATTAGCCAGCTTAATGAGTAATTATACATTGATTTAGAAAGTTATCAAAGGCAATGTCATCAGCGACACTCAGCCTGTGAGTTTACTGGAGCCGCAGTGGGAAGCCACCCCCCACCCCCCCCCACACACCCACACATTCTCTAGCTGTGGCAATTACAAGACACGCATCTTAAGTACTCCTCAAAATAGAAGTGATGACTCAGTAAATATACAAACAGGAGATAGTCAACACAAATACAAGTATGCAATTTCAAAATGAGCTCAGTAAACAAACAGAAAGATAATTCAGGATGGTGAGACGTGATTAAATATCTCCATGTAAGCACAATGCAGCCGACAGAGTCAGACAGCAGGTAACAAGGTGAAGGGTTGACACTTGATGAATCAACTGGGGTCGAGGTGACGTCTGTGTGCTGCCCTGCAGGTGTAATTACTTGATCTCCGGGCGGCTGCAGGGATAATGAAAGTAAGAAGTGCTGATGGAGGAAAGAAAGCAGAGTGTGTGTGAAGAACTGTGTGGGCGTGTTTTTCTCATAAAAACTGTAAGATCGTGCAAAGTTATTCTTCCAGTTCATCAGCCTGAACAACGTGCAGAGCAGACGTTGTATCCTGTCATGGATGTGATGGACATGCTGGTACATGCCTCGGCTTTTCAATTAATATTCAATTAAGCAGAAAACCATTCAGTGGAAGTGAAGTGTTGTGGAAGGGACCCGTGCAGGGGGTGGGGGGGGGGGGGGGGAAGGAAAGAAAAATCTGAAAGCAATTAAAGAAAAAACGTTTGTACTTTGAAAAGGCCTGTATGTTGTTTTCCAGACGATCTCTGGGATGGGACGGAAGTGGCATTAAAAAGAGAAAGGATGCGTGAACAGCTGTTTTCTGTGACGG
>CAAKHC010008212.1:10852-40816 GCA_901007825.1 Macroramphosus scolopax | reverse complement strand
TGTAGAGAACGAAAAAACGGCTTGTTTTTTTGACGGAGAAATTGCTGAAAATTGCCACAATTTTGGGTCCACGGACATATAGACTTCGAAGATTGGTGCCACATGTATCTAGATTCAGAAAATGTAACCCTCTAAGCCAGGGGTCTTCAACCTTTTTAGCCCAGGGACCCCTTGGATGAGAGAAAAACAGAGCAGGGACCCCCACTTGAAATTCCCCCCCCCCCTTTTTTTTTTCAAATATAAACCTGACTTATAATAACTTTTAAATGTATTTTATTCAGCTTATTTCACTGTATTAACCAATTTCTGACTGGGTAGACTAAATAGATTTCGTCAAAAGTATATTATTAGTGCATGTTAATGACATGTTCTTAATCATCTCAATCAAATAATAATAATTAAAAAAAATTAAACTCACATATTATTTTGGTTAAAATTGCCTTTATTTTATTTTTAAGTTGGCGGACCCCCAGCAGTACCTCCGCGGACCCCCTAGGGGTCGCGGACCCCCGGTTGAAGACCACTGCTCTAAGCCGTGCGATTTACAGATCTTGCGCTTGAACACTTATCGAGGCAGAAAGTCAGGGGCGGGGCAATTATATGTTGAATTTTTTTTTGCTGATCAAAAACATCATATTTATTTCAACATATCAGCTTTCAGCATTCACTCGTAATTTTGTAGAAATTGCATTTTCTAGTTATAAAATGTGATTTCTTTTTTCAGAGGAGTGAAATCACCTGCTATTACAGCAACCGTGAAAGGAAAGAACAAAACATTGTATTTACAGGTAATAATTCTGCGGTTCTAATACATTTAGTTTTCACTCTAGGCCCATGGCAGTGTGAGGTGTGTCCCGATGAAGTGCAATCATACAAATCTGGTTGGAGCTACCATTCAGTTGGTATTTTGTTTTCAAGTCTCTTGCTTCAGTTGAAGAGAGGACATCGCTGAATCTGTCAAAATCTCCAAAGGGTTGCTGTATTTACAGATTATTTTCCCTGGAACTGCGGCTGCCTACATTAGGAATCAGTTATGTACATTGGAAATATGCTGACGTACCGACAGGAGCTGGCTGTAGCAGATGTCACCACACCCAAGACGATGTTGTTGAGACTCTGCTTTGTTTCATAGGGCTGATGTCCAACTGGTTGATGTCATTGTTGTTTCTTTTCCAAATATGACTTGATTCAAAATTACCTGAAAACGACACTTCATCTATTCACTAAAAAGCTAAATCATAATTTCCATTTTTTGGTTAAGCGTGTGCTCAAATGTTAGGGATTGATGTGAAGCTGCACTATAACCTGAAGTGTGCTCTGCCAATAAAAACGCAAGCATTCCTTTCTTTCTCTCTTTCTATAAAATATTATTTCGTAGATTTCATAGTTTTGAGTGCTCTGAACATGTATTGACTTCACCACAGTTGTATTAAATTGCCTAAATGTGTTGTGGTGAAATAATATTCGCGATACCTGTTGAAAGGCTGCATTCGCAAGATCTATGCTTTTGCACGTAGAATACTGTGATTACGTACAAATCTTAGTCTTAAAAATGGTTAAATATTACATTTTGAAGTGCTTCTCTGTGGATTATGAGACATTTGTCTGATCAGAATTGACTACATTGCTTCAACATTTCAGAACCAGTCAGGCAGAGCAGACCGTGACGTCACTATGCTACGTGGAGAGGAAGTAGCGAACATGCTAATGCTAAATGGGCTGAAATTGAGAGCGACCAAAACAAATGATGACGGCAGAGCAAGGAAGCTGAAAAAGCCTAGATTAACCATGGCAATACCTCTCTGATATCACCGTCAGGTTCTACAGATGCCTGTATTTCTATCCATTATTTACACAATTGCCTTTTAGTACCAACTGTCCAGCTGTAACGTAACATTATCTGGGATTGACACCGTCTACTAGCCTGGTACGTTGGCTACAGCTTTGCTAATCAACTAGGTGGTAGCTAGCTGTCAACAAATCGCGTCTGAAGATTTGTATTTTTGTATTTGTATTTTTTGAAGTAGCGAACTATTGTTTATACCAGACTATCGTTGATAACGAAACATGAAGAGGCAGCGAAAGCGGCTGTGGTTTTTGTGCTAACGTTGAACTCCCGGACGTTATATCCTTGTAACATTTTCTGAACTTGGTGCTAGCTCGATGGCTTTATAGTCAACATGAGTTGGTTCAACGCATCTCACCTGTCCAGCTTCGCAAAACAAGCTTTAACAACAGCTCAGAAGTCAATCGACCGAGTGTTGGATATCAAAGAAGAGGACCAATGGGGTGATACAACTGTAATGCCATTTGATGGTAAGTAATATAGCAGGGGTAAGAGCTGTTGTTGCCATATGTACAAATATTTTGAACTGCTACGACTGATAGTTCCTTTGTGTTGTTACGTCAGATGTTACATTATCTGGAAAGTTGTCATTAAGTGGAGGATGGGGAATGACGCAGTGGGAGGCACCGCCTGAAGAAAACACAACAACGCCTCCCTCTTCCTCTGAGGCCATTACTACACCTGTCACCCGCACAGTTGTTGATGAATCCGAAAACTTCTTCAGTGCCTTTCTACCACCTGGAGATACCCCATGTGTCACCAAAGCCCAGGTAGTGTCTGTACCCCCTACTATATCCCAAAGGCGGCCACAGGAGAAGGAAAAGAAAAGCAATAAGGCTGTGCTTGAAAACGATGTGGAGACTCAAAGTTCAGGATCCTCTGATGAGACTTATGAGAATCAGACGGATTTTGATGGTCAGTCAGTGGAGCTTGAGTCCTCAACAGTAGCCCAATATCCAGATACAATCCTCTTGCAGCCACTTTCCCCTGTTACAACATGCGGGAATCTTCCCTGTAACCCAGACTGTGAAACGGGAAGAGTAAAACTAGATGCAAGTTCAACAGTTTCTGCTTTCTCAACAGTTTCTGTAGACACAAAAACAGAGAGGTCACAGACTCCAACAGAAAACCAGGTTGAGCAAATTCCCACAGATTCTTCTGAACCTTCTAGCATTTCCTCTGAACCTAAAAGCTCCACCCATTCTGATCCATCATCCTCACAGTCTTTTAAGGAAGTACTCCTGGAAAATAAAGACTCAAAGGTGGAAGACCGCCAAACTGATACGCCCTCCCCTCCAGTTAGCGCTTTCTCCTCAGGAACTTCGACCACTAGTGACATTGAAGTGCTGGACCATGAGAGTGTGTTGAGTGAGAGCTCAGCCAGCTCCAGACAAGAGACAGGGGAGGGAAAGGCCGGCCTTCACTTAATGCAGGGCTCCTTCCAGCTTCTCACTGCCTCTGCCTGTGGAGATTTCGCCCGTTTGGAGGACTACACTAAACTTACAGAGAGCTGTGGCTCCTCCTCAGATGCATTTGAGCGAATTGATTCATTCAGTGTGCAGTCACTGGATAGCCGGAGCGTCAGTGAGATTAACTCAGATGATGAGATCCCTGGCAGTCGGACACTAGCCTCTGTCACATCAAGCCCTGCCCCACTAACTGTTTTATCATCAGCTGTATGTCAAAAGCAGCAAGATGAAGTGGTGGACATTGTCGGACAGGAAGAGGATGAGGAGGAGGAGGAAGAAGAGGGCTACACTGAAACCATGAGGGAGCAGTCGCTTGATGAGATGGAGGAGAGTGGACGGAGTGCGACGCCTGTGAATAGTGAGCCTCCTGAAGAGTTAACAGAGCAAGACCAGGAATCTGAGGCAAATGTTGCAGTGTCTGATCTCAACTCCAAAGCAGAAGAAGAGCTCCTCCCACCAATCACAGTCGAGATGAAAAGTGTCTCAACTTTTCAGATTTTGGAGCTTCAAAAGGTAACATCTGGTACCGTTTTCATATGTAGCTGGTTGTATCAAATGTAGAGATTTAACTATTACCTCTCTTAAGCTGACAAATACACCCTCATATAGATATATCTATATAGATATCAGAGAGCATGTATCTGTCCATATGTGGTATTTTTTCAGATTGTGAGTTTGTAGAGTCCATGCAATAGCTGAAAGGATTCTATTTATTAATGTGTTCTGTACATTTATGCCTTCCATTGCTATACTCTCAGGCCATGTTGCTACATTATTCACAACTTGTCTAGAGCATTTTCCAGAATTTGACTAAAGAGAAAATATAATGCATTTTTGAACCTGGGATACATTGTGTATTTCATGTCTAATAACGTAAAAATTATGGCACAATATATGGTCCTCTTGAAAATCAGCATTGCCTCCAAAAGCCTCAGAGTTATGTTAATCTCTGCAATGCTCTACTAATGCATAGTTGGTGGAAAAAATCACGTATATTGAGACATTTCTTCTCATGTGCAACTGCTGTTGTAAAATGCTTGTTGGGGTGTCGTAGGTCATTGATGAGCTGTCCGGCCGCCTTGAAAAGAGAGAGTGTCAGTTACTGACGGTGAGCAAAGAAAAGGCAAGACTAGAGGAGGAGTGTGACAATCTCAAAGAGTGAGTAAATGGCACACAAATCAGTTCAGTTCAAGTCCCTCACCGTCCTCACAATGACACTATGAATTAATAACCTTGATAAGAAAGTACTTATGACCAAGATACTGAATAGGTTCTTGCTGATATCCGTGTCTGGCAACGTTATACCACTGTAAAGTTAAAACATCCAACAAGCTGTCTTTTTTTGTTTCTATGAAACTAACCGGCACCGTCACTTAAGAGTCACTTTTGTTAAGCTACAGTTAAGTCTCAAGTAGCTTCCTTGTAACTTCCCAGTTAAACTATCTTCAAACAGCTGGATACCATTTTTTAAAAATATTTTATTCTCACTGTCAATACTCAAATGCACAAGGGACCAGATGACACCCACATAGGGGATTTGAAGTTTTATGATATTTATAAATTGTCACTTGAGGATATTCTAGAAATACCCCTGGCAATTCCAATGATTCTTTTATTAAGTCATCTTCAATAAAGCCCTAAAACGATCTAATTGTACAGATTTGCAAAGCTGTCATGGCCTGGAGGCTGAATATATTTTGACAATGAGCGTGTACACTAATGAGTCTGTTGCTCCTCCAGTGAAGTGATAAGCCTGAAGGAGGAGAGCTCCACTGTTCAGTCCCTAAAGGATGAGTTCACTCAGCGCATAGCAGATACAGAGAGGAGGGCTCAGCTTGCCTGTAAAGAAAGAGACATAGCCAAGAAGGTAATTCTGACATTAGTGATTTGAAGCTCTGCTTTCTCCTTCACCCAAATAGGAGATACTGTTAATATTATTCATTTTTGATTAAACCAAATTTATTGAGCTGGATGCTCAAATCGCCAATCTAACATGTGCAATATGTCTATCAAATATGGCATTTTTCTATGCTACAGGAGATTAAGGGCTTGCGGGACGGGCTTTCTGCACGACTAAACTCCGTAGATACAATGGAGATCATCAGAGAGAAGGAGGAGCAGATCAGAGGCCTACTGGAAGAGGGTAAGGCTAATTTATTGGGCAGAATAGTCTTCCTCGTTCATCCAAAACACAGGTTGTACAGTAAAGAAAATGTTTGATTTAAAGGCTGGCATCAGCTGTCAAGATGCTCTAATATGGTATAAACAGGGACACAGTAAGCCATAATGGACTGCATTTCTTTTCAGGAATGGAATTCCTAATTAATTAATTGCCTGGTTACAACCTTTCTCTGATGTACAATTACATATCAGGAATGGATATATTATAAGGATAGCTTAAATTACACCTGTTGACTTGATCAGTATTTCAGCAACAAGTTATAAAGACTCAAGTGTAATTGATATGGCATCAGAATCTGTTTTTAGCTTTACAGTGTCTGAGTAGATGTTTGTGTCACTTTTAGGTGAAAAGTTGTCTAAGCAACAGCTGCAGCAAAGCAACATCATCAAGAAACTGCGTGTGAAGGAGAAGGAGAGTGACACAAAGATCACCAAGCAGCAGAAGACAATCAAGGAGCAGGAGGAAGAGCTGAGGCACCTGCAGCAGGTGAGGACTTGGAGCAGTGTTAAACCCAACATTTCACCTTGTCAAATGACTGCTTTCAGCCCCTTTGGCATCTATTGTCAGTAGCAGTGAGACAGCACAACACTCAGCCAAATAAATAATGAATAAAATAATGAATATGTTCCCGGGTCAATGGAGAACAGATGTAGGCATTTTAGGGTTAATCTACTGTCTTTTGTTTGGTCATGACATGCCTTGTTCTATGTCTTTAGGTTCTAGATGGAAAGGAAGAGGTGGAGAAACAGCACAGGGAAAACATCAAGAAGCTGAACGCTGTGGTGGAGCGGCAGGAGAAGGAGCTGAGCAGACTGCAAACAGACTTTGAGGAGCTGCAGGAGAAGAACAGGAGTGTCCAGGCTGCTCTGGACAACTCTTATAAGTAAAAACTGGCACACTGATATTATTATTAGTATTCCTCAATACTGAGGACCAGAGCCACACATCTCTCATTTAGCCACGCAGGCCAGCTCTTGTCATGTATTCGACTTTAATTATTCTATTTCATAGTTAAAAGAATATACAGTGTGGATTGTATGAATTATATCCTAAGATACACTTTTATTGGCTCTGTCCAGACTTGGCATTAAAGTGTATTTTGGGTGATCCGATCACAAATAGAAAGTTCTCACACTGTGTGCCCTCAGCTTGTGCAGATTGATTTCCATTTTGGCACCCATGTTAACAGATGAGAGCAGCCTCACTGCCCACGTATAGAGCGTAGCTGTATTTTTCCGGTTCCCTCTCTCAAGTATTTGTTAAACGAGGATACCAATTTACACATTTAGTGTAAGAATAGTAATATATGATGCGTGAATGAGTATGTTCTTTCACTTACACAGAGTACATCAATTACGGTAAGTTGGTTGACCTTCACTGCTAAAAGTATGTCCCCAGATCACCCCGATTATGATTCGCGCAATCGGATCTCAATGAGTCCTCAATGCGTCTTGGTTGCATTCAACCTTGTACTGAGAGCTGTCCACTTGTGATTGGATCACAAGAGACTCTGAGATCTGAATAAGGCTATTGTATTGAACAGCTTATTGGAGGCAGTAATCAGACAAATTAACATAACTTAAAGGCCTTCATGCATGATTATTTGCTGTGCTGCAGCCAGCTTGCCTTCTTGGTTTCTCACCTCTTGCTTTGAGTCCAGCATTTAACTGGGGAACACATTACATTCACCATTTGTTCTTTTTATTGACTCTGCCAGTCAAAAAAACCCACTGTCAAACACAAAGAGTACAAACAAACAGCAGAAATGGTTCACAGTCAAAAATTGATTTGTGGTGATGGTGATAGTCACCTTTTAAAATCTTTGTTTCCAGGGAGCTGGCAGAACTTCACAAGGCAAATGTCAGCAGAGCCAGTGAGGTTGAAGAAGCAGCTATGAGCAGGGGAATAAAGGCAAGGGAACAGCTAAGCCTGGCTCTGGAGAAGGCCCAGGAAGAAGCAGGGATGCAGCAGGAGGCCCTGGCCAACCAGGTAAACAGTTTGTTTGCTATGCATTTAAGTAGCCCTATACTTCTGACTAGCCTGAATATATCTCAGCATTGGTGTAGCACTACTTGTACTATTTGTAACTGTTTTTTCCTGTGGAACAGAATGTACTGAAGCTTGTTGCTTGTGATTACTCATTCGCTTACTCATATTTTAAACACACTCCTGTGTTAACTCCTTCTAATGTGGTGTACAGGTGGCTGACCTGAGGCTGGCTCTGCAGAGGGCTGAGCAACAGCAGGCAAGGAAAGAAGATTATTTAAGGGAGGAGATCAGTGAGATGCAGCAGGTAATATAATTATATGCTGTTTCCTAACAAAGTATCTCTTTGACCAGAGGCAAATAATATTCTGTCAGGAACAGGATTTGTTTCTTGAACACCATCTTTTGTTTGTCATATTCCACAGAGGCTCCAGGAGGCAGAGACTAGGAACCAAGAGCTCAGTCAAAGCGTTACCTCAGCAACAAGGCCCCTACTGCGACAAATTGAGAACTTACAGGCTTCATTGGGTGGACAAAACGCATCCTGGGAAAAACTGGAGAAGAATATTTCTGATAGGCTAGGCAAGAGGCAGATGTTTTACTGTATTGCTGAAAAAGCAACCGAAATACAATAATCTACTTCAGTGTGTGTAAACATTGTGGTGTGAGTTCTGACTCTTGTGCGGCGTGTATGTGTAGTTTGTCCCCTTTCAAGGTCTCCATTGTGAGAGGAGGTCAATTTATTCATTATATGTCACCCTCTTTTTCCGTATTGTACTTTAGCTGTCATGGTCTGTACAATAGAACATCTGTTACACATCTGATCCTCCCTGAAGAGAGGATCCCTCCACTGTTGTTCCCTGAGGTTTCCTGCATTTGTCCCCTTTTGGATTAGGATTATACAACTATTTCACTTTTAAAAAAACTTCATTTGTAACTTCTTTGATCGGGCATGTTAACCACAAGCCGTCTGTATCACTTTACAGCAGTAGAATCTATTGTAACTCTCAGTATTGACAAGAAAAGACCAAAGAGCAGGATGTCCGGGTCTCCAGTAACACGATCCGTGTAAAACTAGCCGTTAGCAAAGGCATTTTAACACGCAGCAGCTGTGACTCCATATGCTCCAGAAATTGATGGTCACGGTGATGAGATCAGCCATGAGGATGTCCGGTAGAACCACAACTTGTTTTACCTGATGTTAAAACAACATTGCAGTACTCTCCCTTCAGATACTAAACTTGTGTTAGCAGAGGCCCTGCAGCTCAGCAAAAGCTACACAATTGCTTTACGTTTTACATATTTGACATGATGGTTAAAGGACATGTGTGTCGTACACTGTACCATTTCCAATGCTCCTTGAAGCAAATTTATGATATTGGCTTTCTTAGGAAAACATGATTTTACTTTACTTGACTTGTAAATTGGGCCTCTAATTTTCTTTTCCTTCAATCCCCTTTTTTTTATCAACAGTGGATGCCCAGGCGCAGCTGGCTGTGGCAGTAGAGAAGGAGCGTTCAGCAACAGAAGAACTTCTCTCCATCAAATCCCAGCTGGCCTCTCTTGAGTCCCAGAGTTCCCTACTCCGCCAGGACAAAGGCAGACTCCAGGTATCACTGGAGGCTGAGAAGAACAAGAGAGAGAAACTGGAAGATGAAAGCAGCAGGTAAAAAAAAATTACAATTAAAAACGTTGCCCTATTTGGTTATGTGATCCACACATCAGCAAGTTATGACATACAGTCATAGTGTCTTAAACCAATGTTTTAGTCAGTCATAAGTAAGGCACATTGCCTTTGTAGTATGTTGTGGTGGCGCTCGGATGGCGGGCACCGTCTCAAGCAAGCCAGTGGCTTTGGCGCAATGGATAACACGTCTGACTCTGGATCAGAAGATTTTAGGTTCGACTCTTGGCTGGCTCGACTCAAATAGAATATAGCATTTAGGTTAATACATATATTCTTGGGTAGTTGAAGAATGATTCAGCTGACATTGCTGTGGTTTTGTCAGAAATACTATTGACTATGAAGTGACGTCATGTTTGTTATCTCAATGTAGGGAGCATGTTGAATTGCAGAATCTGCGAGGAGAACACAGTCGAATGGAGGAGGAGGCAAAGAAAGAAAAGGTACCATCATGCTCTTTTTACTTTTGTTGTTGTCCTGTATGAAACAAATTCCTTATGTATGTCCCTTTGCGTCCTCCACCAGCTGCTGCTTACTAATCAACTAGAGATGGAGAAGATGAAGGTGGAGCAGGAGAAAAAGAAATGCTACTTAGCACAAGAGGCACTCAAAGAAAAGGTTTTAAAAATTTTAGAAAATGTTTACACTTAAGACCCTATCTTCCACACAAAGCACAGCGCAAGTGTTAGAGATTTTCTGAACAACATTGGCGTTTTAATAAAAAAAGTACTTGTGCATGTCTGTGTGTGTGAATAGGGTCTGTGGTCATAAAATGAAATGTGGTCAGGCACATTTTTGCAGTGACGTGTTTGCACCATCGATCAACAAAAAACTAAAGTCAATTTTCACTACTGTTGTGTCTGCAGTAATTAGAAATTAGAAATTACAAGCTGTAGTTTACTTTACGAATCCAGAACTAAACTATTTGCATGTGAAAGATTTTTAGAAGCGAATTTTGCCATTTAATAGGTTAAAGTTTGTCAGTTTTGTTCTAATAGATTTGTAATTTTCCCTTTTAGGAGCGGAAGTCCACAACCCATGACCCCCCAGCTTCTTCCACACCCTCCCTCTCTCGTTCTAGCTCCATCAGTGGACCAGAGAACGCCGGTCTGCACTCCTCAATTTTTTCACAGGTACACAACGGTTCATATAGCTCTGTTAGACTTTATAAAACAAGATAGGATTGACTCTAATTTCTTTGTATTTGCTTCTGCACATTGTTTTATTTCATCCACAGGATGACTCTATAGAGCAATCACTCAGCACCATGACCATGTCGATGAGTGGGACCAACTTGTACGAGGCTGCCAGGCTGTCTGGGGGCTCCAGCATTGTAGAGAATCTCCAGTTTCAACTCAAACTGAGAGACGGAGAGATAGCTCAGCTACAGGTAGCAATTAACCAAACAATACGCAGCTAATAACTGAGAATATTTTGAATTTAATGACAATGATTTAATGACGGTTCTGATTGACAAAAAATAAGCCAAAATCTTGTTTATTTTTCTTTTGAAAAAGGTTTTTGAAAAGTTTCCATTTTTGTTTTATTATGTAATGTTAAGACTGCTTTTGAAGTTTAGCACTGAATAGATGAATAAACAGCAGAATGTACATATGATAGACAAAGGTATTGTAACTCCTGCAGTTAATGGTACTTAGGCACCCTGTTCTTTTCTTTTGTCCTCTTAGCTTGAGATCTCTAGTCTTGAGAGGAGTCGTTCTGTGATGGCGGAAGAGCTTGTTCGACTCACCAATCAAAACGATGAGATGGACGAGATGGTGAAGGAGATCCCAAAGTTGAAAGTTCAGCTCAAGGTGAGGGCCATACAAGGAAATACTCTTATATATTAGTCTTATATATACACAAACCCAGAGCATTTATTGCAAATTGTAGGACATATCTGAGTTTTCTCATAAGATGTATTTTATATGTAGAAGTTTTTCTAATTTATTCGCATTTCAGGATCTGGAGCAGAGGCACAACACCATCCTGCAGATGTATGGAGAAAAAGCAGAAGAGGCAGAGGAGCTGAGACTGGACCTTGAAGATGTGAAGAATATGTTCAAAACCCAAATTGACGAACTGCTGAAGAACCAGAAATAAACTAGTTTATTGCAGTTTTTCCTATGGGGGGGCTCTCACTAACAATCCAATCAACAACCATAGCCACATATTCACAGAGGACAATAGGGCAGATAATTTAAATGTCTAAGGAATATTCAGTTATCTTCATATAATTCAGCTATTTTTAATATACATTATTTAAGCAGGTATTTGGGGGTTTCTGCATGATATAAAATGCTATTTGCTGTATCAGTATGAAGGATAGGATCTGTCTGTGATTCTTTTGGACATCTTTAGGATCTTGTATCAGTTAAGACATATAGACCGGTGATATTTTAAAGAAAAAGCCAGAGTAAATGACTATAGAACATAAAGAATGCAGTTACTTCCATACAGAAGCGCAGGCCCACTGAATGTTTTGATGAGTATCAAAATAATTGGAGTCATATGCTATGAACTTCGGTGTCATCAGATCTCCACCCAACTTTACATCTATGTGGGATTTTGGACCAATGTGTTAGCAAACACTCTCCTCCTACATCATCAAAACACCAAAGGGGAAATATCCTTTGAAATAATGGTGTTCATCCCTCCAGTAAAGATCAGAGACTTGTGGAATGCCCAGCACCTTACAAAGATATGTTGTTTTTTTCCTTCAATTTGTCCCATGTCTAACTTCTCGTGATTGGACCTTTGGCATAGTATTGTATCGACTGTTTTTAACCGTAGGAGATGGTGACGTTTTTTGCACTACACAACTTCTTCCTTTACTTCTTACTACATAATCATAATGGTTTAAGAAATATATGGAATAATGTACAGAGAAATTTCTGTTTTATTCATAACTCCTTACAAATCAAGAAAAGGGGTCGAGACAAGAGAGTAGCCCGTGATTGAAGTCCCAAGCAATGGATTTTGAAGCGTATAAATATGTAAATCAATAAACATTTATTTGAGTGGTGAAAACTACTTATCATTCTTAATTTAAAATGTGTGGATTAACTCATGGAAACCCAGTATTGCTTTCACTCATATTGCACCTTTTAGAAATGCTATATTAAACTCTTGAAACACATCTCTGGAAAAAAATCTTTTATTTAGAAAATATAGAGTTGTCACTGCATAATGTTATGCAATCGAAGCAATGCAATGATTGATATTTTATGATAATTGACTGCCTTCATGTGAAGACATTCTGTAAAACCTGTTTTATTTCCAAAATTAAGGACCTACTTTTGCACGGTAAAACACCAAATTAACTAAATAATAAAGCTTATGAGTCAATAAGTCAATTATTTATTGTTTTATTCCATTATTATAATAGAGCATGGAGAGCCCATGAGTATCGCGGGTTGAAGACGGCGCCCCCTACTGGATGAATGTGTATACAACAAGCCGGTTTCCGGTGTTATGGCGACGACCGGCAACAGAAGCGCTTCAGTGTGGAGGAGAAATGCAGGCAATTTATTCAGGTAAACGGTCTCTTCCTTGGACTCGTAACGAACTTGAAGAGACTAACATTGGTAGGGAGCAATGTGTCTGTTGCAAATGTGTGTACAGCATGAGCGGAGAATATTTTTCCTCTCCTATTCTTTTGTTGCCACAACGGTGACTCCTAAATTAGCGTTACAGGGTCTTGGCTTTGTAATAACTAACGCTAACCGTGTTAGCCACCACATGAAACACCCCAGACGGTAGTCTGCAACGAGTTACAAAGTAACGGTAACATTTATTTTCTACCATTAGACTACGGCCAGACTAGCTAAGCAATGCGTTATTACCTCCTCACACTCCTCATTTGATCTCCTATTCCTGTCGAGCCCTGAACGCGACAAAATAACGGTAGGCTAGCTAAAAGTTTGATAGTTATCTTAATATTCGAGTCAATTAACTGACCGAAATGAAATTAGCATCTTTTTTGAGCAGAAAGTAGAGGTTGGTTGGGATATTGTTGAGTAAGCTGTGAACTTTGTTCGCGTTGGGCGTCAAATAAGAAAAACAATGAATATAATGTACCCTCAAAGGACGTTATATTTAATATGTAACGTTAGCTATGAGGATGACGTTGCTTCCTCGGTATGTCCTATAAATGATTCGCCGTAAATTTAACTTTTTGAAGCTTTGACGTGTGTTATTTCTCTGTGAACTCGACTCCCATGTAGTTAAAATCTTGATAATGTGTAACTCATTTAATGACCTGTCAGACTTCACAGTTACAGAAGCTGCAGGAACGTTGCACAAGTTTCATAATCTTTCTGTTAAACGTTAGTCTATATCCAGCTACATCAGTCTTTATAGGCTCCTATAATCTAGGTGTGGAACGATTTAAGAACCTTGTTACAATGTGTGAATTTCAGTATCAGCAATCACACTGTTCACCTTTAGGGGGTGAAGAATTTCTTTGTACCTAAAGATAGCCTGGGTCATGGAAACACGTAGTAATACTAGACTGCCCACCTGACTGCATAGCTCACATTCTCATTTGCCTCTTTGGTCTTGCTTGTGATTTCTCAGACAACAGTCGGAAGAAAGTCACCAATACTTCCTGCAGCAGGCCCCTTCCTTATGTGGGACTCAGATCCGCCTGGATCACTGTTCCCACACACTTGCTTGTGCCCACATGCTTGTGAGGCTTTCAACCAAGATTACAGAGTGCAAGTCAGAGTTTGTGTCTCTCCACTCCTTTTTTTCCTCAGAGTTGTGTGAAGAGAGGCGGCTATCTTACATGTCTGTGTAACTCTGACTATGCTGCTCCTGATAGCTCTGGGCATATTTTTTTCTACCACTGTGGTCACAACTGCGAATGCTGAGAACACCATCCACAAACCACCAGCACCACTGCTCAACTACAGCGGGATCTCCCTGCCGCCAGAGCACGTACCCTATTTCCTCTTCAATAACAAGAAGGTCGCCAAGCAATGCCGACTGGACCCACTCTGCCCTTTTAAAGTAAGATATGCGCCCTGTCATTGTAACTATTCTCACTGTGCAAATATTTTTCCGTTGTGCTCAAATGTTGTGTAAGAAAACAAAACATTGTGTTAAGTAAGTGCTAAGTGCCTGATGATTTAATTTGAGCTTGTTCCACTGCTCTCTTACTGCTTGATGAGTGGATTTATTTATCAGAATGGTCAGGAAAATATCAAATTCAGATATGCACACCGGTGCAGTTTTACATTGTTATTTTGTTACAGTGATGTATATATGGATTGAGACTTATGTCATGCTGTAAACAAAAACAAGAAAAACAAGAATAGAAGAAGATCAAGGGCTCAACGTGTTTTTGTCGAAAGCTGATAACATTTATTTCATCTTATTTAAATTTTCAGTTGATGGGTGAGGATTATTCTGGAGTTACTTTCAGGTGCAAGTACAATTGCATTAAGAAAAATGTCGAAGCCAATAACTCACCCTTATATTACATCCAATCTTGCAAGTAAAGCAAGATGTTCATGTCCTGTCCGTGTGGAGTTTGCCTCTTCTACCTGTGTATAGTATGTGTGGGTTTCCACCAGGTCTCCTATCAGTGCCTTCAACCGAGACACCTGCTCCATACAGGATTGGCCAAATGCCAATTATACATTTTGGAACAACATCTGAAACCATCAAAAATGTCTGAAAAACCTCCTGGATCCAGATCACTGTTTTTAGTAAAGATCATACCTTAACTAATAACATAATCCAGCTAACAGTCAGACAGACTGAAAAGCAGACAGACTTTTCCATTACTAAGATACAAATTTAATGCTAACAATTACTACTACTACCCATTTGTCTCCGATCTCTGGTGGGACATCCATCGACATAATAGCTTCCCCTTACTGCTACCCTAGACAACCCAAACCAAATTCTATCCATAACTTTAAATCCAAGTATTCTCTCCCAAACTGCCCTTTGAAGGTTACTCAGAAACCGAGGACTGAATCAAATGTTCTCACTTTCTCATACCCATGTATATTTGCATGGACACACACACACAAACACCTCCACACTAATGTATATATTCACACTTATTTTCACAACAGGATGCACTGCAGGATTTGTCTTCCTGTTGGGGTTATGAGAAGAACTGTAATCCAAAGAAGCGCTTCAGCTATCCTGTCTGTACCACGGCTGACTCTGGATGGTACATCTGCTCACATCACATTACAGCAGCATTTATGTTCTGAATTTACCCTCCTCCATATTATGTAATGCCCAATGTTTGGCAAGATATATTTATTTCTAGCATTTAAACACAATGTGTATTAATTTCACTCTTTTATAGATATTGAATTCACTAAAACACAGTGTTGTTTCATAGCATGCATTAATGATGAACCAGTATGTTTTTTAGCTTTGCTGATCTGTGCTAATCTCTCTTCTGTTAGGGCCCATTCACTGGAGGCAGCCCAGGAGCTTTTCTGGAGGCAGGCTGATTTTGGCTACGTCAAGGAGCGTCTCTCTGAGCTGAAAACACTCTGCAAGGCCAGCAGGCCAGTAAGTTTGCTCATTTCCTTAGTTCCCACGGGCCTACTAAGTCAACAGGAAGAAACAGCAGGTAGAAGCAATGTTAGACAAAAGACCCCACAGAGAATAGGCCTGAACATAATTTGCAGTTCAATAGCAGTAGTATAAAGAGAATTATGGTAGCAAGAGCACTCTCACAACCTCATAGGTCCAGAATTCATTACTATTTGGGAAAAACAAACCCTTCTAATCATTAAAATCTTTCCAGGGGGACTCATCGTTAAGATGCAGCAGCCACACTCGATTCTGTAAGGCAACTAACCTTTACCTAGACTTGCGGAAGCCACGAAGAAGTCATGAAAGGTCAGTTTATTTGAAAGTGACATGTCCACAAAAGGACAATACACTGAGGGAAGTATCTTTAAACTCACTCATGTTTTTTGTGGCAGATACAAGGAGGACTTCATTCAGGAGGGTGAGATTGGTGGTCAATGCAGACTCAATAAGCAAGCACTGGCTGCTGAGGGAGAGCACAAGAGCCCGTTGCAATCTTGGTGAGGCAGGACACACACATTTATGCACTCAGTTAATTGATGGCTAGGAATTTGGCATGAGGGAGAATCACTGTTTTCTTTCGGCTAATACTAATACAGCAAAATCCTTTTCCCTGACCGGGAATCTAACCCCGGTCGCGGCGGTGAAAGCGCTGAATCCTAACCACTAGCTCACCAGGGACTTTGCTCAGGCTCCCTTGAGTACTGAAGAACGTGGTTGTCCTTTAAGCTTGTCATATTTTCATTCACTCTGTGCCTCCTGATCTCCTCTCTCCTTCGTTCTCCTGCCTGTTACACCATGGTGGGAGCACCACTCTCAAAATGTATTTCTTTAGTATTCGTAAGTTGTATACATTATTCGTTGTTTCTGCGAAAGACGCTGTTCTGGCCACAGTCCTTACTGTCATTTCACCTTAATATTAATTTTCCCGTACGTTGAACCCAATTCATGTGATATTATTGTGACATGATGTCTGCCAAGTGCAAATAGCAAAGAAGAGTGTGAAAGACTGAGACAAGAGGCAATAAAAGATTTGAGAAGGAACAGACTGGTAAATAAGAATAGGGGTTGAGTTGTGAATCGTGTTGAGATCTGTTGTAAAGAACTCCTGCCTTTAATGTTACTATAGAGTCTCAAAAGAGTGTTCCCTGACCGGGAATCGAACCCGGGCCGCGGCGGTGAGAGCGCCGAATCCTAACCACTAGACCACCAGGGACATGGCACAGATGATCTAAGGGCTTGAGTCAAACAATGTCTGGAATGTGTGACAACTGACAGGATGGAGCTTGATGGATGTAGTACCACAAATTAACTCTGGGTGGTGCTATTACCTGACGCAAATAAACTACTTTGTGCAATTGGTTGATGTGCAGTGTTGTTTCTGTAGGTATGCAGAGCTGAAAACATACACAGAGCTGGAATTCCACCCCATACGTGATGAACACTGTGACATGATCATTGAAAAACCGACTGTTTTCATGAAATTGGATGCTGGTAAGTAACAAAGACCGATACAGTACATGTATGTCTCAGTTTAAACTTCTGCAATCTCATCAGCTATCCAAAACCTTTACTCTTAATACAACTTAATAAACAAACAGTATATTTGGAGTTTGTACAATCACGCACATTATTTCGTCTTCGGCCAGACACTACACTACTGTAAAGAGCTTCTGCAGTGTTACTACTCTGTCATGTCCTGTGGCTTTTAAAACCTGCTAGTTAGAAAGTTACTATACCATATGTAATGTCTATCCATTGTACTGATATGCTTCTTTTTTTGGTTTTTCAGTTCACCTACTTTCCATTTTCAGTTGCAACATGAAAATATATCAAAATAAAAAATGATAATTGTCAGTTTTGTTCAACAGGGGTGAACATGTACCACCATTTCTGTGACTTCGTCAACCTCTACGTCTCCCAGCACATTAACAACTCCTTCAGCTCAGATATCAACATAGTTATGTGGGACACGGTGGGTACCAGATACATCCCACCTGAGTTTCCCTGTGAAATGTAGGCAATCCTTATGTATTGTTTATTCAAATTGATGTGTCAAAATACAATGCTCAGCAGGGCTTGTCTTGTGGTCTGCCTGCAGTTAGTTGGGGACTGCCCTTTTAGCGATTTTAGAAACTAAAATAAATGCACAATCCTTAACTGCATGGTCAACATGCTCTCAGACTACAGGAG
The DNA here is from genome assembly GCA_901007825.1 of Macroramphosus scolopax. Lineage (NCBI taxonomy): Eukaryota > Metazoa > Chordata > Actinopteri > Syngnathiformes > Centriscidae > Macroramphosus > Macroramphosus scolopax. The sequence continues at coordinate 22,889 of CAAKHC010008212.1, read as the reverse complement.
TTTCAAAGCATAAATCTTTCAACTAAGTTTCAACATACATGTCGTGAAAGTTCACACTCATATTTCCTCTTGGATCGATAAATAATGCTGCACGTCATAGAACAAGGAACTGTTAACATCCTGACTTTATTGCTGCAAGATTACATTGTCACTAGTCTATTAAAAATGTTCTGACATTACTGTCTAGAGTTAAAAATAATTATATATTGAGAGATTTGCATTTCATCCACTAGAGTTTTGTATAAAACAGAATTAACCAGAGCCATTTCAAAACAGATGACTTGTTTCATTTCAGTTGCAACATCAATGTATTCACCATTTGTTCCTTTCTGTTTATGAATTAATAACCAGAGTCTTTATGGTTATGGAGATTTGTTCACTGACACCTGGAAGGCCTTCTCACAGTATGACATCACCCACCTGAAGACCTATGACTCGAAAAGAGTAGGTATAAGATCACCTTTGTAAAAGTGTTGAACTCATTACTTATAAAAATATTCTTGTTTTGAATTAGCAACACAATTAGCTGTCCTTCAATTGTAGTCAATTAGAGATAGTTAAAGTTTGAATAGTGTTTCTTAGATCTGTGGTACCTGGTTATGTTTATGATATTTACACGGACAAACAGATTTCTGTGCTTTGCTGCATTCTTACATAGCAATTTATTTATGAGCCGATTCCACACTTGTCCATAGGTGTGTTTCAAAGATGCCTTCTTCTCCCTCCTCCCACGAATGAGATACGGCCTCTTTTACAACACACCTCTGGTAAGCTGATCCCCGTGCTTGTGTGTGTGTATTTAAAGTGTGTTTGTATTTGCTTTGAACAAATGGCAGTGTCCTATACTTCCCATCGCTGCTGGTTTATATGTTTCTTAGATGATTGTATCTTACATTTTGGCAATCATTGATGCTTCCTCCACACAGGCACACTGATATCCAGTCATAATCATGCTGGTCTGGTCAAATGGTTGTGTGATGTATCCAGCAGCTCAGCAAGTGCTTATGTTATTTAAATGATAATTTCCAAGGAGAATACTGTAAATACGATACCATGTATAGGTGCATTGTACTGTTGTTTTAGCCTTGAGGTGGGAAATACTGATAAACTAGCCACAAGCTGATGCTTCTGATTGTCCTTCACAAAATGTCATGTTTTATTCATGTGCTCTTATTTACAGCTGTAGTGCAGTGGTGTATATGAGAGATTACCAGGTTTGAGAAATGCATAGGCCCGTATGAAATTCATTACAGAGAGATGAGGAAAGATGTTACAAATTGTCGAATTTCCAGTGTGTTGCAAATTGTTATCAGACTGTAGAAGTATTTAATCTGCTTTAAATAGAACAGCTGGAACATAAATTGAATTGAGCATGTGTGTATTATTGATACTTTCTGTTGTTTATTTGCTGCAGATCTCAGATTGCTCCAGTGAAGGGATGTTTAAGGCATTCTCCCAACATGTGCTCCATCGGCTGAACATACTGCAGGACGGACCCAAGGTAACATACACTCCACGTAGGAAACATTAATTGACATTTGATAGACAGAATAAGGTTTGAGGTGTGCAGCCCAACAAGACTCATCTTTTAAGCTGTTTAAATTGTTGGTTAATTTGCTAACCAGACACCAATACAACCAAGAAAACATGCATATATTTCAACATGAGTCAAGGTAGGTTGTGTTACCCAGAATGTAACTGAAACATGACAGCACGTTTACTTATATTTGCACCAATTGCCACCAAGAACCAGGTTGTAGAGCTGCAAAGCATTAGTTCCCTGACCGGGAATCGAACCCGGGCCGCGGCGGTGAGAGCGCCGAATCCTAACCACTAGACCACCAGGGACCTTCTTCACATATATAGAACTGTATAGTTTGGTGAGGGTGAAAACACAACAGTATTGTGGAAACATAGCCACCATTCTGAAAACATAAGGAACCCCTGCAAGGGTAAAGAGCCGGTCCATTGTTCCAGGGCCTGAATCAGAGGGCCAACAATCGAGTGGAGCCTCCGTTCCAGCGCCTGGCAAAAGCTTGCCACAGGAGATCCTATATTCTCTCTATTATTTTATTTCTATCCAATTCTCATGTAGTTGTCACTGTGGCTCAGTGGTTTGTGTTGTCACAGCATGTAATAAGTCCACCTGACCTGGAGTTGGCTTCTCAGCGCTGCACTGTGGCTGCCCACTGACCTGAACAAAGACAATAGACTTTCTACATCTACATTGTTGTAGATACTAAGGCCAGTATGATTTAGAAGCGTACGAGACAAATGCACTGATTTCATCTCAATATTGGCAGGAACACAAGAGAAAAAAGCAGTTCATATTTGAACATAGACCATGATCTTTTCCTCAAACTTACCAAAAGTTTTTCTGTCTAAACCAAACCAGAACATTTTTGTATTATTTTTAAACAATGATTTGTAATGGTGTTGAATGGCTCTGCTGTTACCTGATGCAGCAACGTCCGTGTCAAATGTTCTGAAAGCAAGTTTCTATTTTTAATGTCCTTTAGCACATGTGTTTAAAAAGAAGAGCAACTGGCACAGTGCGGTGACAGACACTGACAACAAATCAGGTCTGTGAGTTGCTCGCTGTCAGAGAAAACCTGGGTCAAATTTCAAGTCTGTGTAAGCTCAAGTCACTGCAGTGGAAAACAGTGAGCAGTAACATAGTTGTATGTACTTCATGGTCAGTTAACTTTAACATGTAAAAAACATCTTTACAAATGTTCATCCCAGAAAATAGTCTGTTAGATGAGAGATCAGGACTGGAATATTATCTGTAGTACCAGAGATTGTACACAGTTTGTGGTCAATTAACTTTAACATGTAAATAGACCGGTTCTACTTCTTCAACCCCACAGAGCAGCTCCCTGGTGGTCTAGTGGTTAGGATTCGGCGCTCTCACCGCCGCGGCCCGGGTTCGATTCCCGGTCAGGGAACAGTGTTTTTAGGGGCTTTGGTATTTTCGTTACTCTTTAAATCCTTCTTCTGTGTCAGATTTGTACAAGCAGCACATGAATACACTGTTGCATCACAGCGTGTAATACTCCGTAAGGACCGCTGGTCCGTGAAACATCTTTCCCGTCCTTACATGATCCATCTTGATGTCTCTCTCGCAACTTAGATGACTGTAGTTCAGCAATCCAGGTCAAGAATGCCGTTGGTCTGTGGAGGACGTTGCACTTTTGATAAATTACTGTTTTCTAGTATTCCACACATCCTCTCATTACCCCTCAGTGAACATATAATCACAATACAAAATAATAATATAGCTGATGACGACAAAATGGCTGCGCAGCCTGTTCCAAAACCCTCTGTCACACAGCACCCTCGAATAATAAGTGAGGGACATTTGCTATCTCTTGTGTCTCTCTTAATTGAGCTGTAGCCTCTCACTCTGTGTAAGGTAATTCAGCACTTTGCTCTGATGGACGCAGATTGCTGGGTTGTTAAACCGAGTGTTGGGCCACAGCTGCGGTGCCAGTTCTGTTCCGGCAGGGCTGCTGCAGGGCTGCCCATCAGAACTTCCCAGGTTGCTGTGACGCTCTCCCAGGCAGATGGGGCAGATGAGAGAGGTGGGGCCTCTCAGGATGTTGTGCACACTAATCAGGGCCGGAGAGAGGCATCTACCTTTACATCCTACACAGCTGTCAAGTATTAGTATTTGTACAAAAGGCACAAATTCTGAGAAATATAGCATCATATGTTCATTCTGCAGAATACCACAGTATTCACTGAGGGCAGATGAGGGGATGGGATGCAATTTCCAGCTTCCCCTCTAGATGCCACTCAATCCCACACTCTGGACCTTTAAGATGTACCGTGGTAACTTGAGACATAAAAACATCTTCTCTTGAATACATGAACAAATTTGCCTCAGAGGCATTGACATGTATTGATAAATTATGTATGAACTACATCCCACATGAACTGCAATAAACTACATGCATAAGCACTGTACAAATACTGTTTGCACACATTAAGCTCACAGCCAAGCACTCACTATTCATCTCCTTCATCGATTACAGTCCAGCACTCCACACGGCTGGTTTATGATCCCTGGTTTGAAGTACTTGACTGCATCTTTATGACCAGCAAAGCCCGAGAACTTCTTCTTTCCTGCGGTGCAGCTCATTGAGTATTCATAACCCTTTATGGAAATATGCTAAGAGGCTTTTCAGCGAGACATGGGCTGCTAGTGATAGGTAGCCAGCAACTGAATGAGAGGTCTTCTTGGCCCTGACCCTCTCCTCAGCTCCTCCTTTCATCCCTAGATTTATGACACAGCCGGAGACTCAATGCTGCTCTCCTCTATTGTGCTCTATTCATCTGCCTGTACAGCCCCTCGTCTCTTCTCTACCCTTCATCATCATCTGCTCTGATCTTGTCCTGCTCAAATGGCTTCAATCTAAATACTGTGAAGTATTTTTGAGGTTTTAGTTAGTGGTGGAGAAAGTACTCAGATCCTTTACAGCACACTCTGAAAGTACTCTGTTATGAATAAAGGTCCTGCACTGAAAATGCTACTTTAGAAAAAAATATATAACTGTAACCAGGAAAATGTCAAATATGTTAAATAGTGAGAAACTCGGTCACAATAACAAACAGCCAAACAAGACTCTTTTTACAATGTATTGTCCAACCATTAAACAAGTTATTAAGTGCAATTGTATTAATTATTTGAAGTAAAAGCAGAAAATCTGCTCATTTGAGGAGCTGTAACCATGAAATGTTTCTGAAGTTATGAACCCTATTGTTTACTCCCATGTATTACAAGGTTTTTCCGCAAATGATGACGCCTCCAAAAAGTCCCAGTGCTCTTTCAGGACACAAGGGGGCAGTAGAAGAACACAGAAAAAGAATGATCTCTGTACACTGTATAAACTGAGCCCCCTCAGAGAAGACCTTCTCTGATTCCACTCAAGAAATAACTCATATAATCTGATTTTAGTTCATGTATTTGCTCCTCTGCTGTATAAAAGAGACTTGTGAAGTAAGGCCCTTTTAGTTATTTGGAATGAGCATCGTGTTTTCCCAGACGCCTATCTTTCCTGTCCTTGGCTGATTGATTATTGGGTGCATTGCTGTTTTCAGGAGGGGCGTGTTCGTGTCACCCTGCTGGCACGCAGCACAGAATACAGAAGGATATTAAACCAAGTGGAGGTGAGTCCTCCCTCCCCTCCTCCCTTTTTCTCTCTTTCTTTCCTGCTCTTATTACCTGTCCTCCTTTCTTTACTCTCTCTCTCTCTAGCTTTCTTCTGCCCTCTTTTTGTCTCCTTCTATTTCTTCACATTATACAACTCTTCCACTCGCCCCGTCCCTCCTCTCTACCATTGATTTACTGCCCTCCTCTGTTAAGTGCCTGTTTAAGAAGGTATTTGCTATAAGCAGTACAGGTGAAAAAGGCCTCTGAATTGTGCGGTCACCATCTGTATTTCTTTGCTCTCTCGTTTATCAGAGAACTCATCTTTGTGTTGTTACAGCTCATTAATGCTCTCAAGACAGTACCACTGCTGGAGGTCAGTGTGGTGGACTACAAATACAAGTGAGTTGTGAATACTCGCCACATTGTCACAGGTGCAGCTTTGTGTTTGTTTATCCGTGTTCTATACGAATGAAAGAAAGTCTGACAATATTTGGTCAATGTAGATGAGAGATGATTGACTCCCCCTCTGTCCTTTAGAGATGTTCCCTTCCTGGAGCAGTTGAGGAACACCCACAACTCCGACATCTTTATAGGGATGCATGGGGCAGGTCTTACACACCTCCTCTTCCTCCCCGACTGGGCTGTCATCTTTGAACTGTGAGTGACACTTTGTTTGCCTGTGAGTGTGAAAGACAGAACGACACACAGAGGGAAGCAGGGTGAGCGATGAGGTTGGTAGCCTGCCGTGCCCAAAGTTCCCCTCAGCCACTCGGCACATGACGGAAATACAACCAATTAATCAGGCATTCATCACATTTTGTGTGTGTGTGTGCGTGTTCTTTGTGTGTGTATGAGTATGTATGGGAGTGTTTGTGTATTGTAGTGAATGACTCTGATAGGAAACCACAGTGTGCATGCGGTGCCAGAGAGAAAGAATGAGCAAGCGAGACTATAGTGAGGCACACCGAGGAAAGCAAGAGATAAAGGGTCTGCATCTGTCCCTCCTAGATATAATTGTCAGGATGAGAGCTGCTATCGAGATTTGGCTCGGCTGAGGGGCATTCGATACGTGACTTGGCAGAAAATGGACAAAGTGCTCCCACAGGACAAGGTAGAGGAAACACCCACACCAGCCATGAATCCCCCCCCCCCCTCCTCAATTCATCTCACCTATCTTCATGTATACACACTCAAATGCAAACATTTAAATTATGTGTGCGAGTAATTATAGCTGCAGCAGAACAAACATCGACAGCTTATCTCTTACTTCTTGTGAGGAAAGCCTGACAAGAAACACTCTCACTCCTGTGCTTCTATGTTTAACAATTTCACAGGGTCATCATCCCACTCTCGGGGACCATCCCAAGTTTACCAACTACTCCTTTGAGGTGGAGGAGTTCATGCGCCTTGTGGTGGACGCTGCCAATTACGTCACACAGCACCCCAAGTGGCGGCGACATGTCCTTCATGATGAACTCTAGAGTCTGTACGAGTGACAAGCTCTTACACACAGGACGACACACATGAAGCTGCCTGTTGACATTGTCACATTGAAAAAAAGACGTTATGAGATGTTTTACCTGAAACACTCGTAGATCTCGTGGCCTATCAAAGTATTTGTCCCCTCCTGTCTGCTGCATTGATAATCTGGATGAGTGAAAGCCGGACGACAGACGACTTGGTTTCGTCGGGCTTTCACCTCTATTAGTGTCGAATCAGGACGAATGAAGTAACTGGGGAACGATTAGATGCGTCCTATGTTTCTTCATTACCGCCGCTGCGTCTACTTCATCCCACACAGACAAAGTTAGCCGATGAGCAGCTGTTATGGCGTCTCTTCACACGCGACATCTTGTCACATTTGATTAGTGTCACCTTGATGCGAGCCTCTTCAGCGCTGTTGACAATCACACAAGAGTTGGTGAACACACCCAGAGTGCAGCGGCCTCCTACGATGTGCAGTACTGGAACGCTGGATTCACGCTAGATTTTTTAAGTTAACCTAATTCACGCCTTTTAAGTTTTGCTCATCACATACATTTATAAATCTAAGAGTGAGAAGTGTTTTCTTTCATAGCAGTATTTGTGTTTGTGTGTGTGTGTGCAAGTACTAACACCTCTAAACGTACTGTAAAACATATTGAATCATTGGTTGCTTTTGACAGGCTTTTTAATTCACCTTTAACTCGTGTCTTTACTTCCAGTTTACATGTTTTCTTTTACATATGTCACAGTTATTATCTATTAATTGATATGTCGGTGCTACTGATGTTTGTGGAACTTTTTTTTTTTCAGCAAAAGAAAAGCATGTCAGAACGGTTAAATGATGAAGGTGCTGCTGCTTTACCTTTCCTAAAGCCTTTTGAGTGCTGTAAGTATTATATTTGAATGGAAATTGATCTGAAATGGAATTAGCACAACTTGCATGCAGTCTGATGCAATGCACACGAGTATTCTGAAAGATCAATTTCGTGTTTCTTCGCGTCTTTATGAGCTTGATGTTTTATTTATCGATGGAAACATGTGGCGTCAGACCTTATGAGGCCTGCCAGGGCTTTGCTGGACTTGTCGGGTATTTCATATTCAAAAACTGTTTAATATTTTGAAATAAATGATTTTGAAAAGTGCTGATGTCTCCACGTCTGTGTTGGCCATTAGACATCGGAGATTTAATTAGTCTTAAATCAATCAATCCATCATGTTTGAAGTCCGACCTTGGTTTAAAACTGAAGTTGCTGTCCTGCCAGTTCTTGCTGACATCTCTTTGCTGTCGGTTTCATTATTTTAGTGAGTTCAGGCCTTAGGAGGGAAAGGTCTCTGCATTAAAGGGCACTTGTTCAGTTTTTACTGTCACCATAATAAATCTGCATGACCTCAAAAAACCACCTGAGTTATCAGTGACGCTGTAAAGGCACTTGGGGGCAGTATAACACCACACATGAGGCCAGGTCTTCATCCAACTGCATGATCGTCCCTGTCAGACGACCCATAGGCCTACAGGGTGAGAATAAAGCATTCACCAGTACATCCAAAAGCTCACACCACTTTCCTGTTTGTTTTTTTGCAACACCACATGTTTTCATCTGCAGCCTGTTCTTTGCGGCTGTTGTGTCTGAACTTTCTGAGTATTGACAGACACCGAGCCTGTCTAGGATGGACACTATTTATGGCCAAGCTCGGGTTACTGCCTGTGACCTCGTAAAGAATGAAGAATCTCTATGCAAGGGGGGATCAAAAGCAGAGGAACCAATATGTCTGTTCTCATTAACCTTCATGGCAGCTCAAAATCGATGACAAAGTCTTTTTATTTTGTGTAATACTGCCCGCCTATAGTAGAGCCACCGCCACTCCTGGACCTGAATTACGAGCAGAACATTCGCTCCTTCTGTTCTGTAGTTATCAGGGCCTGTATTTATGGTCCCAGGCCGCTTTGCAGACACCTCTGGCAGTGTCTATTTCTGTGTCAGCCCTGCCTGAGTGGTCTTATTCTTCCTAGTAAAATGTCTGTATATCACGGAGGTGGAAGCTGGGAATTTTCTCATTTGATCACATGAGAAACGTGATTTGTACTTGGGTTAGTTTGACTCCAGATGCTTTTGAGAATCTAGTTGCCTTGTCTGACTGTCGGCGTATCGTTTTAGTTTGCTTGATATTTTCGCAGTAATCCTGGTTCATCTCTTAAGACGGACTCTCACAACTGAATTCAGACAAATCGCTCATCTTTCCTCTGACACTTCTCATGGCATCTCCACACCAGATGAATAACATCTCTCCGGGATATTAATATGGAATTATCGATCTGGAGGGAGAAATATCCCTCAAGTTATGAGCAGCTATCTCCTTAATGTTGCCCTCCCCTGGGCTACCCGGGAGGAGATCCTATAGCTCTGATACATGACACGCCGAGAGGCCTTCAGGCACACACACCTGTTCTGCGGTAGCGTGGTCACTGGGATACTCTGCAACATCTAACCTGCCATTTCGTCTTCATGACTTGGAAATGCAAACATGCAGCGACACGTGTAAAGAAACTGATGGTAGAAGTTCTGTAAAAGCAGCTGGATGGGAAGTAAATTCAATTTCTCAGCGTTGAACCTCTCTAGTCCAGAAAAGTGTTGACAACACGTGACGTGCTGTTTTCCTCTTAGGAAGCATATGAGATAAGTGCTGCTGGCCGTTACATCCATTAAGCTGCCTCACTCGCCTGTTGGAACATTCTGCTGCAGACAGGATATATTAGACTTTATCAACTTTATGTTTTAACGTCAAACTACTTTTGTCTCCAAACTGGATTATTTATGACAGCACAGGAAGTGGAAAGAAAAGCGCGGTGACAGGAGCTGTCCGTGGTCCTGAACCTTATTGAGTTGCTGTTTTTGTCAAAGCTCGGCTGCATGTAACAGGTTGAGAGGACCTGACAAACCATGTCTAATCCGACCCTGTTCCAAGACAGACGGATCAATCTGAAATAGATTCAAAGCCTGGTGCAATTGGTTGAAGAATAAAACACCTCTCTTGCTCACTTCAAATGCAAAGGTGGTACCACGGTGTTGCTTGTGATTGCTACAATATAGATACTCAGCAAGACCGCTCCACTGCAGGCCTTAAATCTCGAGTGTCTCCACTGACACGGGGCCCGCTGTGTGGCCCGGCAGCACTGCCAACAAGGAAGGAACATGAACGTATGGGATACTCTTCACCTTGGGTCGTTAGCAGACATCGACCTCCACTAAGTCCTAACGACTGCAAATACAGCGCAGAGCAATCAATCGCCATCAACACACTAGAATATCCCAGGGATGGAATAATTGATAGGTGGTCTCCTGGTGCGTAACGGAGAGGCGGCGGTGATTAAATCCTGTTTAACATCTTCGGTGTGTGTGTGTTTGTGTGTGTGTGTGTGTGGGGGGTAGATTTACATCATTGAACTAAGTATTGATATCCACAAATCATCTGTAACATGATAGAAATGAAGAAGGGAGGTGGTTAATTATGTGATGATGAGGAGTCAAATGCACAGTGAAGAATGGTCTTACCCATTAGACGAAATGTCCAACCCTCTAACCTCTAACAAAACCCTATTTCTAACCCCAACAATAACACTTTGTAGCCCCCACAGATATATTGAGAGTACAGTAACTCCCACCACTCACCATCCTCCTATCTTAAGTCACTGAGACTTTTTGGGATGAATCCTGGCGGTGAACATCTGCCAACATCGCTCTCTATAAGTTCGGTACGGTCAGCCGAGCTCGATCACACCAACAGTCCAGGCTACTTGTAAACTACATGACATCAGCGAGCAAGAAGGGGGTGTACTTGGGATGTGGTAAACTGGGCGGGCGCTGTCGCACGTGTGCTGAATGGGGAAGACGGGCTCGCATCGCATTTCTCATGACCAATCGATCCCTGCTCGGGTGGAGCGACGGGAGCGCAACTATCACTCCTGCATCACTACACCATCACTCTCATCAGCATCTCTCCGGCGACCAGTGAGACAGTCGCGCGCAAAAAAGAGGGATAAACTTGTGTGGAGTGTTCGCCAGAAAACACCAGCTCGGAGTCTTTTAGGGGGAATTACGCACTTTTGATGACTTTCTCCTCCGTGTGATTTGGAGATGGGACACAGCGAGACGACGCCAGATTGGACCAGATTACTGCGCGTTGTATGTGTTTCCACCCGGCTCCGGAGGGCTGGTACTCCGGCGTGGCAGTAGCCCTCCTTGCCCCCCGCTTTTGGTGTGTTTGTGCGCAGACTTCGGGAACTGGTCAGGAGGCTGGAAAAGGATCTTCCCATGTAGTCAGGAAAACACAATCAGTGGAGTTGAAGCAGAGAAAGTGGCAAAGTGGATAACTCACATTTTCCTGTGATCATGTCATCCAGTTTATAGAATTGGGTAAGGTGATGTGTGATGTTTTTGTGTTAACATACAGCTTAATGAATGTATATTCCCATGTGCTGGGCTTCCCTGTGTGTTTTCATGGCGCATGGTCAATAATGAAAGGAGGATGGATGGGGTCAGGAGGGGACTTTGGAGGTGTAGATGTGGATCAGTTCCATCGGGAGCAGGGAGAGAAAGGGTGGCGACTGACTGACTGACTCTCTGAATAACTGCCGAGCTGAAAGCTACTGTGATGCTTTTTGGCTCGTAGCACAGCGAACACATTCTGGTCTCTCTTTGAAGAGAGTTTCCGAGGGGGAAACTTCCCCCGATCTTTCAGTGACTCCACTTTTCGGCGCTTGATTGCCACGCGTAAAGATGGAGCACATGATGGGGGGCGATTAAAACCTCAACTCCTCTGAGCGCAGGCAGTCGGTGAGCGCAGGCACGGTTCAGGTGAGATTGATGCAGTGTGTCACCACGGCGAGGTGAAACCAGCGATCGGTCGGAGCTCAATCCAACGATCCGCTGACCGGGCTCTGTTCGCCCGGTGGGTCGTGATCGGCCGAGGACAGAGAACAGGGGCCGCGGAGCTCAGACATATGGGAAAGAAATGAGGTGCCGCCGGGTTCTCCGGGTAGATTGCGCAAAAATGTGTGTTGCAGAACCAAATGGGTGCACTCTATTGGGCGGACGCGCCAACACTCTTTATCTCCCTCTCTCTCTTTCACTCTCTCTCATGCGCACACTCAAACTGAAACAGGAAAATTACTTGGTGCATGTTAATAGCAGCAGTAATGAGACCCAGCCCCTATCATGTTTTAATTGTTAGTCCTACTTGCCTCCGCCATCCCTCCCACTCTTTTATCTCTCGCTGTCCTGCTGCTCGGCTCCGGATTTTCTACTGTATTGAGGGAGTGTAATTATTTCCCCATTGTTTATCACGCGTTGCGCTGGCACTCCACAGAGAGTGGTGTCATTAGTGTGACAGGGTGGACAG
>CAAKHC010008211.1:0-19216 GCA_901007825.1 Macroramphosus scolopax | reverse complement strand
CAGCGAACGGAGCGGGCCGTTGCCAACAGGCGAGACATCTCGCGAGCGAGTCCGACTGTGTAACGCGAGGGGCTTCCGCCTTCGCGCTACTTTGGTGTAATAATAATAATAATAATAATAATAATAATAATAATAATAATAATAATAATAATAATAATAATAATAATAATAATAATGTAAAAATATCGGCGAACGGAGCGGGCCGTCTGTCAACAGGCGAGACATCATCCGACTGTGTAACGCGAGGGGCTTCCGCCATCGCGCTACGTGGTGACGCAATCACGCGGGGGGCGTGAACCTTTTGCGGGGGGCGTCTCTTCGCGGTGACGCAATCAATGGGGGCGTGAATCTTTGGCACTAACCCGGAATACGCGGCCAACTAGCGTCGCTGATCTGAACAAGCGTCCGCTTCCCCTCCAAACCTGAGGGGGGCGACAAAGTATCACCAAGAGGCTGGAAAGTTCACCCCTAGAAAATGCTCATGCTAACATGCTAACTAACCGTAGCATGAGCATGTAAGTGCACTGACATAACACTTAACTCAAAGATAACAGCGCCTAAGCGCAGCCACTTGTGTTGACATGACACATCTCATTCATATATTTATTATTTTTTTAAACACAGCCAACATACGAGATCCAGGCAACAACCCAGTGCCATTTGTCACCCATAATAGTAGTTTACATTATTTATGAATCTCAGGTAAGGGCCTACAAATAAACACTTAAGATACTTGCTGACATGTAAATATTAAAACATCTCTGGAGGATAAAGTGGTCGTTAAAAGGTTCTGTGAGCGCTCTTAGAGAGGGTGACTTCCTCTTTAGTCACTGAAATGTGAAGTACTTGAAATTCTTTGATATACTGCTAGAGAAATGCGAGGCGTTGTCATTAAAAAGCATTAATAAATAATAATACAACTAAAAAAAAACAAAGGTTTGCATGCAAAGAAGCCGCTAATTAAGAACTAATTCATGTTGTAGCTACACATTGTACATCAGGAATTTCATGAGGCTACGCCTGATGTGAATTTGGCAAAAACACAAGTATGTACAGAACGTGAAATGAGACCCTTATATACAATAAAAAATGAAAGTGGATGGATAGATCTGTGCTACATCATGCGCGAGTACATTTATCCAGATCATGACAGTTGATGTGTCCGTGTGTCATTGTCCTCCTCCTGCACAGACAATGTTTCGTCGTGTAACAGTACCCGAGAGTGGTGCCGCTGACCTCAAGGCCTCGGAGCAACACCACCAACTGTCTCTTGTAATGTCAGTCAGCTTATCAGCCAAACAACAGCCGCTCCATAGATTTACGCCAACCAGGAGTCTCTTTCCTCTTAACCTGCCGTCCTTCAGGTTGGCCGTCAGATCTCCGTCAGCGTGACCTTGTAGGCGTCTGCGTAGCTCTCAGTGTTGAGGATGAAGGTGTCTTCGTTGGAGTAGTGCTCGATGATGTTATCATCCATGTTCACCAGGATCCTGACACAAAACATACATGCACATGTCATCTAAAGCTCCATTGAAGCCTACAATAGGCTCTTACTCATTTTCTAAAAGCATGTTGTAAATAACGCATCTGCTTACTCACCCTTTTTTACTTTTCTTGTACACTTTCGATATCTTCTCTGTCGGCACGCCGTATTTCTCTGATATCTACACATGACAGCAAGTTAGTAAACAGGAGCTAACCAGCCAAACAATTGTGCTCTTCTACGTACAAACAGAAGGCGTCACTCACCGCATCCATCAGGCCTCTGAGTGTGGGAGACTTGAGCATCAGCGCATCAAAGACCTCGTCCGTCTCTTTTCTTACGTACAACAGCACTGCAGACAGAGAGTAAACCTTTACGTTCACTTTATGTTGTTCATTCACCTGTGTTAACCCTTGCAGCACTGACAGAATATCAGTAATCTGAGCTGTCTATATCAATTAAACAAGGGTTCAAAGCACCATGTTCAACTATTAATGCTCAGAGAAATGCAAATCACGTCTTGTAGCTCCTTAAAGAAGTTACAAGAGAGAGGAAGCGAGCTGCCATCTTGTACCTCTCTTGTGTGTCTCCTCTTTAATCTGTTTTTGAGGTGACGGACACAAATCTTCATCTGATGGCCTGAACATCCTCTTCACCAGGACACTCCTGAGAAACAACGACAGGAGAACAAACGTCACAAATGCACTTTGTTTACGTTTGCGGTGACATGTCCTTCCTCTGTGTGTCCTCCGGGTGTGAACGACACACACTCACCCTTCTCTCTCGATCTCCTCTGCGTTGAAGGTAAACACCTAAGAAGATTAATCAAACAAGACACAGGTTTAATAAAGTGCATGTGCAATATCTAAGATAAACTGCCTGATCGGACACAGTGAGGAAGAGGAGTGCAGGTGCTGTGGTGATGTCCTCACCTGTCCGGCCCTCTGCAGGTTGCCGAAGTGAACGTCGGGGATAAACAGGACCGGCTGGGCCTCCAAGTCACTCAGGGTCTTGAAATAGGTGGTGTCGGCCTTCTTTGGGACGCTTATCACACCTGAACCTCCGTCCTTTCCTGGACACCAGAGAAAAAAAGGTTTAAGTTTTGAAAAAGAACGCTAATATTTTTCAAGCAAATAAATCATTTGAATGCAGCTCAAACCTTTTGACTTCTTGCGGAAAAGCTTTCTCTCCTCATCTCTTATCTTCCGCTCGGCTCCCTGAGGAAGATGGAAACAAGAGAAGGGTTGAAATCAAATGATCAAATGAGCAATTATCTCTTCTGTTCAGGTGTGTGTGCAGGCTCACTGTACATGTGAGACCACTAGAGGGAGGACTGATGACATGATTCAACTCCCTCACACCTCCAGGGATGAATCCATCCCAGACAGCAACAAAACAAGCACCTCTTCCCTTCTACGATGTCAATTTGTGGCACAAAAGAAGGGTAAGAGCCCACAACTACGCTAGTTTATATACATTCAGTACTTCGTCCACCTGTAAATATTCGTTGAAAGAACTATTTAACATATTTGATAATAATAATAATTACACATCTCCTGAAAAAGGAAGTTTTGATGCTTTTCTTTGTCATATATGAAGATAGATTGTTTATCTGTTGGTTTAGGATTGTTGGTTGAACAACACAATCTGTTTGGATACATCAACTCCTGACAAAGAATCAAAGACATCTTATATTGGAAACTCAATATGAACACCAGGGGTCAATAAACATAAAGAAATCTCACTTTAGAAAACTAAATAGCATTTTACATGGATTTTCCCAATGCAATGTAATTAATTAATCAATTATTTGAGGTTAGTAGCTAATTGTGTTCATTAGAATTACAATCTGTGATGTCGGGTTAACAACCAGCGGCGCCTGTCAGAGCTGTCGTAACATCTCCAATCACAAAACGGTGTCAGACATCATCCTAATCCTGATGAATGATGGACTCACCTTGTCACAGAAGACTTTGATCTGGGAGTACGCCCTGTGCAGCGGCTTGTTGCTGCGGTTGTTGTAGCTGTACGTGTCGATCTGGATCATCAGAGGAAGACCCTTCACCCCCTTCTGGGAGGAGAAGTCTGTGCTCAGACAGTTGACCGTGATGAAGATCTGCAGTGCAGAGGAGGAAGAGGATGGAGAGGTTTACACACACCGGACTAAATGTCAATAGGAATCTTGTGCCGCAGGACATGATTGTTGTTATTTCTTCAGCTTAAGATAAATGTTTTGCAGAGGAATAACTTCAATTGAACACTGAATTTTCAACCCACCAAGACAAAGCACATTTTACCTCCTTTTTTTTTAATATTACTGCGCTCTAAAAGTCAAGATAAAAACGTTGGTCCTGAACTTCCTGCATGACTTGACTGTATTTTAAGAATCTGACAACTTCTCTCCAGTAAAACATGTAGAGTACAGTAATTATAAGAGGTACCACTGGTACCAGGTTGGTTGTCAATGACAACCACTGGAACATTTTGTCCACCTCTACTTTTATAAATTCAAGAGGACATTTGGAACAAACAGCAGGAGCGTGTACAGCCAACTACTGGAGTTTTCCACCTGCTCCTGCACTACAACAGGTACATTCAGGTTCAATGGCCTCTTCAGATGATGAGAAAGAGGCTATGGAGAAAGATATAGAGCGAAGAAGAGTAAATATTGGCGCAGAGTAGTGTGCTTGGATTTCCTCCAGCAACGTCTTTGTCCCCAGGCTGCTATTACAACAAAAGAGCCACACAACACACACAGATACAGAATGACTCACGCACACAAACACACACACACACAACACACACACACACAGAGTCACTCACATTCTCACCGAAATGAGGGCAAAACAAACAACAGAGGGTGGGGACGGTGTGCGTTGGCCCTTGGGGCCAGTGAACTTCAAACGGCGACAGGGCTCCATTTAAGGAGTGGTCACAAAGGAGTGGGCATCACACACATAGAAGGCAAAGACGAAATGTACACACTTCCCATAAGTTTTAAAATGGAAGAGACCACCTTGCTGATACGGCTCCGTTTACAGGCTGTGATTCCTGGCTGATCTTCACGGGCAATAACTTAGTAGAGAAATCAAATTTCTTTATGTGTGATTCGGTGGAGGTTTGAACTTTCCGAGTGCACCTGAGTCTTGGCCAGGAGACGAAGCTTGATTGGCTCAGTAGAGCTATGAGACTCTTGAGCTCAGGGTTGTGGGTTCGAACCCCACATTGTACAGAATTTAAATGTTGAATGTTTTGGCTACATGGAGTCTGCAGAGTGAGCTCCGGCTGTGATGTCTACAACTCACTTGCTTGCATAACAGTTAATTTCTCAAGCGAGTGCATTTGTTTGCCAACAACTGAATCAGCAGGAAAAAAAAAAAAGAAACCTGTCCCACAGCTTTTGTACAGCTACGGCACGCCTCGAGTGAGAGTCAACATAATAAACTAGTTCCTGGGAAAATTACAGTGACATTCATTTCCTGTGAAAAACGAACTGTGGTATCGTTGTTTTTACCTTGGCCTCTTCGTTCACGTCCCAGGTGAAGGAGATGGCGTTGTAAGCGATCTCCTCGATGTTGCCGATCGTGTTGAAGCTCTCCTTGTAATCAGCTGGAGGGAAAAGAAAAGAGAGATGGTTTATTTCTGCAATCGTTAAAATGAGCCTAAGCTCACTTGTTGGCTGTTTCACTAATCCAAACTAAGCATCAGAGCCCCCATACAAACCCTCCATACAAGCACAGATTGGTCAATAAATGACACAAGTAGGTAGCTATTATTTGTTAAGATAAGCAATTCAATGGGCACGCTTCAGTGTTGTAGATAAAACCTTATCTGCTTGGGCAAACAAACCCTCAGGCTTCAAAGGCATTCGGGGGAAACTCGTGCGTCTGTGTGGCTCTCAGGACCATTTCAAACAGTCGGATGAGTGAACGGTCTCCGCTCTTGTTAACCTGCGTGACTGCAGACAGGAGGGACTCTGACGGCACCAGGTCCCGAAAAATAACTGATAACTGCAGGTGGAATTCTACTATTTCAATTGGAAGACAATCTGTATATGTCAGTGTGCGTAAGAGAACATCTCTCATCCCCCCGACTTCTGTGACCTCTGACCTCCATCGTCATCCTAACCGGCGTCGCAGCGACGACCGCCAGTTTGTGAACAGGTGCAGAAGCAGCGAGGCTCCCAGCAGCAGCAGGCCTCTCTGCAACGATCCCCCATTAAATAAGCCCATTCAGGTGGTCCATTCTGTGACACGGCCCAGGGGCATGAAGCCCCCACCCTGCCCCCCTCCACAAGCCCTCCTCCTGCCGCCATTCAAATCAACTCTCTGGGCAGCTTCGGGTTACAGGCTGCGTCCAGCTACAAGGTGTTCGGATTCAGAGGAGCCGGGTGTAACGTAGTCAGTGATTCCGCCTAGAGAGCCGTTTGACACCCGGGACATCCCCCACCCGGGATACCTCACCCAATCATTATCTTATTCTACCAACAGACAAGTTATAAGGGACCATTTTCATTGTTTTTGTCCGACCAATTTGGACAACAACAATCAATAAAACAGCTTTTTCCCCCCAAAGCAACATATTGATCGACAGGGAAATAACTGCAAATTGTAGCAGTAATATAAATGATGGAACGAGTCCCTGGACTTTATTGTAAGTCTCAGCATCACTTCCTCAGGCTGTTTGGACATGATGACAGATTGTGTGTATACCTGCTGTATGTGCAGTGAATAATGTATCAGTGTGGAGGGAATAGCTGTACTTTACATTCATTCTGTGTATGTTTCTGTGACTCATTAACACAAATTACACAAAGTGGATAAGAAATAATAGCATAGAAGAGCAAAACAAATTAATCTATGCAGCATATTATCTAACCCAACGTGCTTCATAAGGTCTTTACGCCTACACACTTACACTTACTTTGGTGTGAAAGTGTTTCCCTACAAATTTAAACACGTTCGAGCACACAAAGAGGTGTGTGTGTGAATGTCTGCTTTGTTGTTGGTGCATGTAAATATAGGAATAAGGATTTAAATTGGACGAGAATGACTGTCAACGGACCAAAATCAACAGTGTGGCTGACATTCCAGTCCCTGTCCCAACAAGTGTGCTGCAATGTATGTGTGTGTGCGTGTGTGTGTGTGTGTGTGAACGTCCCATCCAAACCCAGTCTCCCACATACCTCTGACTCCTTGCCTGGTTAGCAGGCCCGAGCTTGTCGAATACAAACACTCCTACAAGCTTCCCACACACACTCACACACTCATTCAATGAGGCATACGAACGCTCGGCTCACATTTGAATCCATCCATTGAAAAAAACTCAAAAGGTCAAAGGTGTCGATTGAGAAATATCAGACGCTTCTCAGAGAGTGTTTTTCTCACGTCTTGCAGGCATTTATCAGAAATCAGAGGATGAATGCAATTTGTAGCAGCAACGGCTTGACATTAAGAGATTCAGGTGTGTGTGTGTGTGTGTGTGTGTGTGTGTGTGTGCCTCCTGTCTGGTGGTGGGCAGCTGAGCACCCCCAGGCAGGCAGCTGGGCGGGACTTGTTCCTCTCAGTTCGGTCATGCCTTGTTCATTGGCTAAGTGCATTCCAACAAGGGCAATAACATAAATCCGTCTTTGGTTCTTGTCTTGGATTCATTGTTTGACTGTTGCTCTCGTTCACCTGTAAACAGAAGGAGGAGGGCGGCGGGGTCTTACCGATATCCAGGACTCTCTGCTTGGCCGTGTGCTGTCGGGAGTGCCAGTACTTCCAGTATTTCAGCTGCTCGTCCCGGTTCTTATCTTCACTGAACACCACCATGATCACACTCTGAGAGTGGGGAGAAGACGGGCGGACAGTCAGGAGGAGTCTCAACCAAAGGAGGTTAATTAGCTTGTAATAACAAGCCAGTAAAATCTGGGGAAGGTTTACGGGTGTCAAGACCTACTGAGGTTCACACACAGACACACATCTCTGTGTGATTACATCCAGGTAGACAACAAACAAATGAAAAAAGGAAGAGGAGGCGCTCACCCGAACTTTGCTGATGGGGTGGCGGAGGCGTTTGTTGGCGCTGAGCTCGTTCAGCGTCACAGCGTAGAACTGGCCCTTGTTCAGGTATGTCATCGGCCCCTCGCCCTGCTTCTGACGCAGCGAGCGGGTGGCGTCCAGCGTGTACTGGAAGCTGTCACTGATGATGCACACAGAGGGGATGAGGACATGTAACAAGTGTGATTTCATATCCCAACGTTCACACTTGCATTTCTTTAAAGACCATTAATTTCTACATATATGAACTGATAACTGTGCTGTAACAACAAGTCGTTGTTGGTGACTTACACTCCCTCCTGATGAAATAAGAAGTCGTCTGAAGCCAGAGAGGAAGGTGTTCGGTACTTCTGTTGAAAATGCAAAAGAACACAGAGAAAGAGGAAATTATTTTGGTCCGCTGAAATGTTAATTCAGCCTAAATGGAACTGGTTGAACAATGCTGAATAAGGAGAAGATCAGGTGACAGGAAGTGTATAACGTTTCATATCATTTGAATTCAGAGTTGATAAAAACACCTCTTGTTCCATTGAACTCAAGTCTATTGAGGACTTGGTAAAGCTGCTGTTATTGCATCTTTTAAAGGTATATTTTTATTATATCTAAAAAAACTACTTGTATCCAAGGCAACGGTAAGTTTCCTGTAGCCGCTCATTGATGACGTCATGCCCCTTTACACCCTCTAACTCCAACACCAGCCCAACATTACTTCATTTCATTAGAATGAACACTACGAACACGTGACTACACATGAATAAAACTTCAATAAGCTACCCTGTTGGTAAATATGATTTCTGCCTCAGCCAACATCTTTTGTTGTTGCTCTGTTTGAGAGCATCAGATATACCGTGCGTCTCTTCTCACCTCGGCTCTCTCCTCCTCATACGGGCTGTCCGGCGGACTCTGCTGGTCCTCTTTCACGTACGAGCTGTGGCTGACGTTGGTCACCTCGTACGGACTCTGCTCGTAGATCACCCTCGCTGACTCCTCCCCTTCCACCCTGTAGTGAAACCCGGGGCCCGTCATGAAGACGGGTGCGTACACCTCCGCCTTCACCAGGGCCACGGCGGGCGTGCCTCCGTCCCCTGACCCCGTCCCCGCAGAGCTGCTGAACTGCTCCCGCTTGGTCTCCGGGTGCTCCGTGTTGAGTGACAGGTTGACGGGCACAGACTTGAGGACCTGAACACGGTTGTCCACTGTCTCCATCTCGCCTTGGCTGTTGGGGTTGCTAGGCAACGAACATCTGACCACAACACACAACAGGATCCATGATGTTTCTCAGTTCTTTATAATCATATTCTTTAAAAGCTGTGAAACACAATCTCCAGCTTGCCAACTGACATCGAGCCTTTCTTCTTTTTTACAAGTTATTTCTTACCGTGTATCTAAACACCCTTATACACTGCTGTTTATTGGTCTGAAGCAGAGAGTTCAGTGTTCATCATAAAAACTATCAAAAGCACATCAACAAGCACTGCTGTGTGTAATTATCCTTTATTATGCACATGAACACTGTAGTTTACTTTTTCCACCCTACATGCACCTGCTACCATAAATACTCCAAATATACATTAATCCACAATAGGAAATGTTCTGTTGATAAGGGAGGGGAGTTGATACCCATGTCATTATAAATCCTGCTTATCAAGATCATGTTTTGTTTGCAGCATCTGTACATTCTTCTTCTTGGCTTTCCCAGTCCAAACCAAACATTTGCATTGCCCACCTATGTGCCGCTACTTTTAATACAACATATATGATATAGGATAGTTGTAAAGGAATGTTTGCTAGCAGCTACATGTTTTGCATTTTTTCTGTCCTGTTCATCCTCCAGTGATTCAGTGTGAGATTCACTCACCTTTTCTCCTGTTCCTCTGTTGTCTCAACGACTTTAGGAACTGGGAGAAGCCTCTTCTCTTTAGGAACCTGGAAGGGAAGTAAGGAGATCCTGTCACAATGGTTTTCTGGATATTCCTGAGGAGGCTCTGGTTAAATAAAACGTTGGTGTTGTGTGCATGAATTTGTTGGGCTGATATATGAATGCAAGTAGAGAGGCAGAGTTTGGAGCATCAAACCTCTGCAAGGCCTCTGAAAGCAGAAAACTGCTCAGCCAAATAATTACAGTTGTTAGGATTCATTTGATGTCGTCCTCAAGCTCCTCTGCTCAGCATGCAGCTCTTGTCTGAGGTAATTCGGGGGTTTCAGCCCCAGACAGGCGCTGTGTCGTGCAACATTAACATCCAAATATTTCAAGAATCCAGGTTTTTTCTGTCAGTTCCATTACGAGCTTTGCAATTCCCGTTGTGAATTTCTTTATTTCCCCTGTTTCCTCTGAAATAAGTGAGAACCACCTTGTAGTAGTCGTAGAGCAGGCCCAGGGCGTTGGCGCTGTCCTCGTCCCCGTTGATGCTCATCATGGCCTTGGTGGCAGCCGTCAGCGGGTTCTCCAGGTACGACCGCCATGCCTCGTCCTCACTGGTGTAGGCCCGCCGCACCGCGGGGTAGGAGCTCTCGTTGGGAACCACCACCACCAGACGCTTGCTGACAGACAAAAACATTTCAATTCAAATGTGAGCAAGTGGATGAGAATAATAAATCTGCTTTACGATGCACAACCGATGGCTGCTACCGACTATTGTTTATATTATCAATTAAGTATCAATATTTGCACAGCTATCTCTGTGAGGATCAATATGAGTCAGGGTGTGTGGGAGCACATGGGCTTGTCTCTCGACTGTAGGTCCACCTCGGTCAAGTCCACAGAGCAGTTAAACACACAGTGTTGTCACAACATCGCTCTGTAAGCAGCCAATCACAAGAGGCACTCTGGATATGTCATCTCGCTACACAATTAATGACGTCGACGGTCACACCTTCAGGATGACACAACCGCTGCAAACATCCTTCAGTGCAGTCTTGAAGTATTCTTTAAGTCAGAGCGTGACAGGTGTCGTTCGTGGGATGTTGTTTCTAGTGATGCACAGATCCGATACTGATATCGATACTGTATCAGGTATCGGTATCAATATGGCCGATCTACCTATCACTTGTTTATACTACTTGCTAAGTTGTTTGTGACTAAGTTGAGCTTAAATGTTTTCATTGATGCAGCTATCTTGTTTTACACTGGCGTATGAGTAAATAAGAAACAATGATCCGCACAGACACAGTGAGGCATCCTGCTGATTAACCAATCAGATCGGTGCTCAGTATCCATCAGTATTCTGAGCCATATTTACGGTGCATAAACAACTGTATCGATTCAATCGGATAGTTCACAGGTGAATTGAAAAACCTTCGTCTAACAAGGTAAAAAACACTATTTAACTGATGTTGCATCTATTCTGATATCTTGTGTTTTGTAGAATTCTCCATGGCAACCACACGACAGAACTGACACCGCAGACATCGAACAGGAGGTGATGATGTGACCGACAGGAGGATTTGACTAAATATTGCCACAGAACAATGAGGGTTGTTACTCGAATGTCACGCTGATGAAGATGATTATGATTGCAGGAGAGACGATGGCCAAACTTTTTGGACTGAAAATGTTGCATCTGATAAACAATCTGAACTGAACTGTTTCTGTTTCTGTCGGCACTTTGTTAATAAAATAATAACATATTCATTAATATTTTACTATAAGTAGTAGTAGTAATAGTGTAGATAATTAAAATCAGCACTATAAAACATTACTTATAAATATGATAATAACAATACAAGTATTAAAGTGGTATATTCTCACACTTAAACAATGAAAGAATTATAAAAATTCAATCATTTCAAGTCATAATCTGCTATTTATTGACATCATTCACATAGAAAATGAGGCAACGGAAATTATTTAAAATCCCTATTCTTCCCTTAAATCTACAAAGATTTTTTTTTTTTAAAAAAAAGGCCTTTTGGATGTCTTGAAAGCAGCAAGGACTCCAAAGACTGTAATAAAAGTAATTTTCTACTGCTACAAAAGAACACCGATGGTTGGCCATACTTTCCTCAGTCACATGCATGTTGGTTTTAAATATGACACATGCATTGCAATGCAAAAGTAGCACATTAAGTGATTTTTCACTCAGAGAAATAGAATTTCTTTGCACTTTGAAGGATTTTCTCATCCCGTCAAAAATGGCGAATTCAGCTCTCCGCGGCGCCAAGCTCGGCTTGTCAACTTCTCCTCCAGAAATTTAGATATTTATCAGGAATCCTCCAGAGGCGATACAACCAGCTAACAAGCTACTTTTTATATTCTTCACATGCAGCCAATTCCTGTTTTATATCTTTTTCTTTTAATTCCAGATTGTGCCAGAAATCTCTTGACAAAGTTCCCCCACATTTCAAACCATCACAGATCCTCTCCGCCGGCTCGATCACTTACTTGTCTGTCTCCTGTGACATATTTCGCTTCCTCTCCGATCCTTCCTTGTGAAACTGGACTTTCAAGTCGGAGCAGGTAGTAGAGTGAGTGAGGTGCCAGAAGTTGGTCTACAGGTAAGTCGACTTTTCTCGCCCCGCTTCTTTCCTCCCTTCCCCTCTGTCCTCCTAACCCGCTCCACCTGGCAGGTAAGGCCGCCTTTGTCCCCGGCAGCCAATCACTCTGCTCGTCCTGCATTCAATTACCTTCTAGATTATTACAAACATTTACATTATCCCGCCGCAACGCATTAGGACATTTGTTTTGGATTGCTTAATGGCACCTGGAATTCTTTCAGTGTGGAAAGAATCGAAGGTTGAACGCGAGCTTGCCTCTGATTGGCTGCCTCGACGCGGAGCGGGCCCTGATTGGCTGTTTGGTCAGCGAGGCAGGTAATGGCCCGCCTCACCTGTAAGCAAACCAAACAGCGACACTGACAGAAAACAAGGCAGCCACCAAATACCTCAAAGATGTTATCCCTTATTTTGAAAGTAAGTTTGAACTTTATTTTGAATTCAACAACTGTGCTAAGTCAATTTAATCTAAACAAATCTAAATTCTCCACGTCATCCATGCACGTTTTTTAATTCAAATGTAGGCTCTGCAGCATCATAAGAAAAGTGTATCTACTTTACATCCCTACAACCAATTAGTTGGTGCTTATAGTACGTCATCTTTAAATGCTGTCACCTTTGCTTATCTATTTTCTTCTTCACTCTGCAATACTTTTCACCGTCTGTCGTTTGTGTTTTATGTGTATTCTATTTATTTCATCAATATGTAAGATGTCTGACTTTGTTACTCTTGTTTTGTCAATAAAATAACAAGGCAACCACAAAGACGCTTGTACTTAAAAATGAGACCACATTATTTAAAAGAGGGTTAAAAGTTGTTGTGAGTATTAGATGCATGAGTGCACAACCTCACACACACACACACACACACGCACACACAATCTCAGAGCAGACAGAAGGCAGGGAGGAGACCTGCCATTAGCTGACACAATGCCATTGTCCCCTTAATGAAGCCATTGTATGTTTGTTTGGGATCACCCTGCCAGAGCAAACAATGAATGTGTGTGTTTTGTCTCCTACGATGCCGGGGCACTGCTGAGGAGGGGCTCAACAATTAATGACATCTGACCCTAAATGAAGACATTTTAGAGGTACCGCAACCAAGTCACACATGAATCCAACAGGGTCAATTGTGTTAAGAATAAAAACATCTGGAAAATCTGAGTAAATTGTCCGAAACAGAAAACTAGGATATTATAACTCGAAATATGTATGTAACATTATTAATTAAACTATCCAAAAGTTATTTTGAATTACAGCAGCACACATGAGTAGGGTTGTGTAGTAACAGATTACATGTAATCTGGGTTATGTTATCAGACTACAAAAAATAATGAATCAACCCAGATTACAATTTAAAAATGTGTAATAAGATTAGAGTTAGATTGTAAAGGAGTACTTGATTCAATTTTTTTATGCTTTAAAATAAGGCAGTTTGAAACCTTTGTTCCTTGATAACCAACCAACTGATGAAACGCACACCTGACATACGACGTTTCTCTACGTCCACAATTAGGATTTGCAAAAGCAGATAAAAGCTATTTTCTAATGGATAAACAACTGATTAACATAACTAGAATCAAACAAAATAATCCAACATGTAATAAATGCATATAAAGTAGTTTGTATGCCTCTGTTCCATGTTTATTTGATTTAAGAATGTCTTTTATTTGTTTTTGCAAGTGAACTCTTCATATAGTTTTGGATTTGAGCAACTGCATGTTTAGTCGTCACGATTTGCTTCTAAGCTTGTTTTTTTCTTTTTACACAAAAATTTAAACTAATGAATTACAACTCGCTAAAACATGTTAAACAGGACTTTTACTTGTCACTGTGTATTTTTACATGTTGGTATTGGTACTTGTACTACAATGTATTACACCATTGGGAATTATATTACAACAATGAAGTGTATGTTTCTTCCAGAGCTCCAGAAACAGTTTGGATGCAATTTCCAAACAGGTCTGATGTCTTATGAAGATATTTGCATGACAAAATGTGGGAATTTGCTTATGAAAGCCTTCAGGAGCTCCTTTATGGAAATGTAAAAAATTGCTTATCAGCTTCAGTTTAACCGTCGGCAGCGTCGTCTGCTTGTGTTTGCGTGTGTGTTTCTGTGTGTGTGTCAGAGAAGCCTGATCACTACTATCCTCCCTTGTCCAATTTGTTTTACGGAGCACCTGGGCCTTTGCTGAGCTCTCTTTCTGTGTTGTGTGTGTTTAAATGGAAGTGCAAGATAAATAGAGGTGGAGTCCTTTTTCCTCGCGCGGACAAAAGATGAGGAGGAGGCAAATAAAGTCACCTATTAATAAGATGAAGAAACATGAAAAATTCCAAGCATATTTTCTATTCAATTTTATTACAGCTTATGTTTCTTTAATTGTTTACAAAACAGTGGCAATCATGTCTGGAGTGGCTTGGTGAAAAGTAATGGTTGTACCAAGCTTGTCTGCAGCTCTCTGCATGGCTTCTCCCAGCTGGAATGTCTGCCATGTGGTGGTATGACAGCTGGAATGATGTGAAGGCTACGGTACAAGCTGCCGCAAGCAGGTACGGGCAAGACAGGAAAGT
Source organism: Macroramphosus scolopax (assembly GCA_901007825.1). NCBI lineage: Eukaryota > Metazoa > Chordata > Actinopteri > Syngnathiformes > Centriscidae > Macroramphosus > Macroramphosus scolopax. The sequence goes on along the minus strand of CAAKHC010008211.1, from coordinate 4,633 downwards.
CAGCGGCCACAGAATACCTTCCCATGTGTGTGTTTCTGTGTGTCCCTCTGTGTGAGAGACAGGGATGAAGGTGTTTCCTACATACCAGGAGTTTTTTCACAGGGAGTAACAGCTTGTCTGGACTTGGCCAGGATTAGGCGTCTGTGTCTTCCTGACTGGCGGCTATGACCACGAGCAAGTGAAGCAACACACGGCCGGGGTGAGAGGCGATGTGTTGTTCTCCAGGTGGACAGGAGGAGGGACAACAGTAGGTCTGGATGATAGAGGAGGGAGAGACGACGTGATGGGGGTGGTTGGACAGGGAGAGCAGGATGATGAACTGATTTACAGCCTTTGACGAATGTCTCTAATCTAATTGTAAACCATCGCAGGTTTTTCAGTGGCCAGTGTCCATGTGTGGAGAGCAGGGAGGCAGGAGGGCCGAACAAATGAACACTGCTGAGCTCAATTACACATCATTTAACACCTGATACTGTCTCTGTTTGCTTTTGTGCACCGTGTCTGCAGTGCACTTATTCTAAACATCAACTACATTACTGTACATAGCTAATCAACAAACTAACTATTCTACAAAAACAAATGTAGTGCAATTAACATCATTTATCTGCAGATAGCAGCATCTCCTTGTTTCAGACAGAAAATGAAGATGGGCACGTCTGGTGCACAGTGGGAGGGCACAGATATATTCAATTATTTTTAATATTTTAATCATTTAAATGCACAAACACAATGATAAAGGAAGTTGATATAAAGTATTTCAAAATAACACGTGATCAAATGTAACATGAGATTAAAAAAAAACATGGAGGCTGACTGTTGTGGTTTCAATTCTGCATTTGCACCGACAACAAGTTAAATTTTGGATAAAGTCATGGGTCAGAAGACGGAAGCAGCCTGTTTCATACATATGTCCTGTGTGTTAAACATATACTGTACATCCTGGGAGCAAGTTAAGGAAAACTATCATTCACCACAGGAAGTTGATTTACCCTACAATATCATGAGAGGATCTTTATTTAAGATTTTATTTTGTCGAACAAAGGTTTGTAGATTTATTTAGAAAAGTTGTCCTAGTATTGGAAGCTTGTTTGTATCTGTGTCTTAATCCTAAATATTTACAGAACAAGTTGTCAGGTTTTGCGTGTACACTATCAGCAAATCCTAATCACAGATTATATATTCTGTATGTCCAGCACTTCCTCTGGTGAGCTGGTGTGGTTAACATTCGTTAAAAATAATCTGTTTATCCAGGCAATACAGCACCTTTCTGTTTAACTGCATATTCCCTCCATGCTTGTATCGTGTGATAAATCAGAAATCACATTACTGACATTTGATCCCACCCACTCTGTAACAGTTGGCCTAAAAGTCGGAGAGCCGCAGCTGTTAGTGAGCTGTCACCACCTTCACAATCAGCCAGTGTCTGTCTGCCCGACTCCGGACCTCACCTCTCCTTCAGTGGCTCTCTTTGTGTGTATGTGTGTCGGTAAGAAATGAACTTTTTCCCCCCCTGAAGGCAGGCTTCACCCTCTCGACGTGGCCACCTCAGGGTCACATTTAAGTTAACAATGAGCTTTTGTCTCCCTCGGAAGAGAGTTCGGCTGCAGGGATTTGCATGATGTTTAATACACTGCAAGATGCTGCTGTGTGTTCTCTGCTGCCTTTGGGGCGTCTGAAGGCAGCAGTGAGCGCTGCCAGCATGTGGATGTGTTGTGACTGTGTCATGGCTTGTGTACAGCCCGACTGGTCTGGCAACATTGTGGCTTGTCACAGTGGTGCAGCCTCAGCAGACTGCGGCAAAACCTGTTGGTTTGGAAAAAAAGTGAAAGCATGAGGGCGGAGGGGGGGAGCAAGGTGAGGAAGTGGCTGATGGGGAAGATGAAAGCCGACTTCCTCTTCCCTCAACAGCGTCCAAAGAAACAAGGTCACACTCGCCTGCTGTGCTGCACTTTTTGGGAGGGATAACACTCTCTACCCTGAAATGCATCTTCATAAAACCTAGTCGACCCCAGATATGGATAAAAGGATCTCAGATCTCAGAAACAACTCGGCTGAGCAGAAAATGAACCTCAGTAGAAAATCTCAGGATGTTTGCGGCAAACCTCTGCCTGGTCATACACACAATGAATAGACAGATAATATTCTCCTCTACTATTGAATCAACACCTGACACCTGGAAGATTTCCTTTCACAGAGGCCCCTAAGGCTGGACAACCCCACCCCAAACGTAAGATAGCAAGTCCCTGCACAACAACCTCCAGGGCGGGGGAATTTGAGCAATGTGTGGCTTTTGTCATTAGGACATTTATTCCACTTTTTTCTGAAAGCATAATCGCATCCTTCTCTCTTGAGAGATATCCCTCCCTTCACAAAAGGCCAAAAGGATTGTCTCCTTTCTTATGATGAGAAAGAAAGCAGGGAAGTGAGTGGGACACAATGACTGGCTGGAGACTTTTCTCACAACGATAGGGTTTCTCTTAAGAAAGGCTGAGAGATGAGAGGATGAAAATAGACATAAGGACTTGTTAATTATTTACATGCTGACTCGGTGGTGTCATTGAACTTGCTTATGAGTATTTACATCATGAGATAATTCGAGTTCATTTCCCTATTAGCTGAATTTAGTCAAATACTGGGAAGAGATGAACAACCTACTGTTCCCGCTCGACGGCAAAACCACAGTCACTGATAGAGAAGATAAATAGATCTAATACTGTCCCATGACCCACATTACAGTCTATACAGGCAGCTAGTATTTGCATAGCTGTGGTTGGAAATAGGTCACGTTCAGGCCTTTTGACATAACAAGAATCAGTATCTGATGCAGATCTCATGGTTATAGTGCAAAGCAGTGCACATGCTGTGGATTCTGGTGCCACAAGTCACGTCATGCTTTATCCCTGATGTTTAACTGATTTCTCCCACGCAGCACACCATCTGAAATACACAATAGTCCTCCTGCATACCTGCCCCCTAGTGATACTCTGAAGGAACAGCTTCTTCATAATTTATTTATCACAATGAGCATACAACGCAATGAGTTTTGGTCCCATGTGTAAGATAAATGGCAATAGACCCCCAAAATCCCAAAATGAACACACAATGAGATTAAAAATGCTCAACAAAGCAGGCGAACAGCACAAATCAAACACTTATGAACATATCCAAGTTGTTTCGGGGAAAACCATACTTGCAATCCCCACAAATAATCATTATTTTGTGATTATCATAGTGAAATAAGTTTAAAAAGTGTTATAATGTGTACTATTTCGTCATTCTAATAAAGATTGTTTACGTGGATGTGTACTAACAATATTCTGCCACGTGGGGGCAACATTGCCAATGTCATGTGCTTACATGGCGAGTTTAGTTTGCCAGCAAAGTGCCGACGAAGGATCCTAAAAACAGCTTCACTCACTTAACCATTGGCATTGCCAATTAAATGGGTCAGTGATAGATGTACATATTGAAACAACTATATTGTATCAAACAATATATTCAGTGCAGCCATGTGGACATTCTTGCTATCCATCAATTCACTGAAATGAAATAATCATAACTGTTTGGTTTAGATACTTGTGTAAGTGTATAAGACTTAAAATTAGGCGTTTACGACAGTCTTTGAACGCATCTGTGACGTCCATAGTCAGTGGGAATTAAGCAGCTGTCACACTTGTGTGTGGGCTTTCAGTGAACAACACGTTGCGTTACTCTTTTAAGAGGTAAGGAACTTAGTTATTAGCTGATATGTTACTGGATAGCCTAGCTATCCACGGTTTGGAACAAATAACCATCGTATTGTTAGCAGGCTCAGCTAACAACATAGCCAAGTCGATCATGGGCTAACATGAAATGCTAACCCACGTTAGATCTTATTGTTACCCACAACACCGTTTCATCTAACAGCTGGCTTAACCTATTATGCTAAGAAAACAAACTGATGTTATGTTGAGTACTCGTATTAGCTAGATGGACGTTTGAGAACTTTGTCTCGACCAGCTAAACCTGGAAGGTCTTATGGCATGTGTGGTCCGCACTGTTGTCGTTTTGTGAGGAGATACCGCTAGCGGGGAGTGGATAGACGCTCAATCTTCAGATCAAAACAGTTAATAATAAGGTAACTAACTTTTTATTCTCTCGTGTTCTTGTGGCAATCCCCCAAAACTACTGAAATGGCCCAATTGTGATTGTTTTATACCCCTAGCAACCAAATCAAAAAGTATTTCGAAACGGCTAACGTTTGCTAATATTGTGTTAGCTGGAGTTAGCATAACGTTACCCAGTGTCAATTGGGTTTACCAGATTTTTGGCTAACAGTTGGCAATTTGTAGAAGATGCTAATAATAAATGCTTGATTATATGTGTAAAAGAGCATGTTACCTATACCTTTTGGGTGTCCTGAGGTGCATGCTGTCCACCACTGCGTGTTACTCGAATAATTTGCACACATTTACATTAAGTAAAATCTGGAATACTAACTGCTTTGGTAAAGGTGCTGCATTACTGCGTAATCTTGGGGGGCCACAACTCCCTTTCCCCATCAAACTGTTAGTTACAGTTTTTTCCTCATAGACACGCCTTTAGTTTTGGAAATGTATGGATTTTCAGCCTGCACCAAATTTTAATTGCAAAA
>CAAKHC010008208.1:20790-43290 GCA_901007825.1 Macroramphosus scolopax | reverse complement strand
TGTTGAATATCTCTCTGATTGTGATTGTGCATGTGAGGCTGAGTTTCTCTGCTGCTGGCTCACATCTGGCCAAAACAGACGCCTGCTTCTCTGGGGCTCGAATGTGGGTGCGCGTGGGCGTGTGTGTGTGTGTGTGTGTGTGTGTGTGTGTGTGTGTGTGTGTGTGTGTGTGTGTGTGTGTGTGTTGGAAAGAGACAGCTGGCCTCTGAGATACACTGGGGGGGTTGTTGGGTTCGGTTGGGGGTGCTATTGTCAAACCATTTCAAGACATCTGTTCCTTTCTTCTATTCAGATTGCCCCCACACACAAACACACATACACACTCATTAACACACTAAGTTGCTCTCCTCCACCATCATTTAAATATTTCATCAACCTTTTCTTACCTTCAGCACGTCATGAGCATGAAGCCACAAATACATAAAGTCAGGATCAGATTGCTGCGTTCACATTTCCAAAGAAAAGACTCACTTTAATTCTATTTAATGTATTTTAATTTAATGAATTTATTATTATTATTATTATTTTATTTTATTTTATTTTATTTTATTTTATTTTATTTTATTTTATTTTATTTTATTTTATTTTATTTTATTTTGTTTTGTTTTGTTTTGTTTTGTTTTATTTTGTTTTATTTTATTTTATTTTATTTTATTTTATTTTATTTTATTTTATTTTGTTTTGTTTTGTTTTGTTTTGTTTTGTTTTGTTTTATTTTATTTTATTTTATTTTATTTTATTTTATTTTATTTTATTTTATTTTATTTTATTTTATTTTATTTTATTCCACTTAGCGGTACCCAAGGAGCAGCTGGGAGTTGAGTGCCTTGCTCAAGGGCACTCAATCGCGCTTATCTAACCTTCAGGCCACAACTGCTTATAATTCAAACTTCAATGACGTAAACGTTACAAGTTATTCCTTTAGTTATACATCATAAGTCTTCCTTGTGTTGAACATTGACCCACTTATTTCAGTACCTTACTATCTCTTATCCATTCAAAGCTTCACTCTGATGTTTGCGTCTCCCCGGCTAAGTAAAGCAGGTTTCTCTCCCCATCAAGCGGCGTCTGGACTCGGAGCATGAACTTTCCGCCCGAGTCTCTTGTCACCCTCCTGCGGTGCCGAGTGGGGCTGTAACATCCTGTATGTGGCATCGTGACAGGGTGTGCCTGCTTGGGGAAAGAAAAGAGGGAAAAAAATGGGTCAGCTTCTTATTTCAAAGAGCATTCGAGCTCCGTGGCCCACATTATAGACGAGTCTGGCGCACCCCCACATACACACGCACACACACACACACACACACACACACACACACACACACACTGTCACATCTGGAACCAATTGACTGCAACCTCTGTCTGAAATTCACCTCCACATACCCGATGAAACCCGAGGAGTGAACGTTGTGGCTGATCTCCTTCTTTGTATTATTATTTATTTCTCTAGAATAAATTCTAATGAGCTAACAAAACAATTTGATGTACAATATGTTATATACATGAATTAAAACCAATGTTTTCTAATATAATAAGCAATTTCAGCGTTTCTATGAGCTCTTTTAACAGTGAGAAATCCCTTGTCAGACAGTGTTTCATGTCTTTCTGCTCATGAGAGCCTCACCTGCAGGGAGAACTGGAACTGTGAGATGTTGTGTCACTGGTTTCGGTGGCTTAACTGCTTATTAAACATGTTTATAGACGATTAATAGGTCACATGTCCTCATTTCTGCATTGAATGTCACCTCACCGACAGTGAACACAACTCCGGACACGCACTGAGTCCTCGCTGAACATTTAGATTGACAAGTTAATTTCCCAGAAAAATCTTATCAATGTTTTTACCTCCTCAGGCCTGCACTTGCAAGCATGTGGAGACGTTTCTGTTGTTGGTCCTGAGCCACAAAACCGCTTCTGTCCCCGTCGTGTAAGAACAGGTTGTGTTTGTTTCTCATCTTTTAGCGCCGAGGTCGACCAAGTGTCTGCACTTTCTATCTGTCAGGGACTTTCTCTGCTGTCTGAGCTTTATTTTTCGACAGGCGGAGCTGGGGGGAGGGAATACAGGCTGAATGAATGAGTCTCTTTTAGACCTTTCTCCTTTTTCAGCCCCTTCCATCCCTCGCTTGTTTCCTCCCTCAAATTGCCACCTCTCTCTCGCTCCGTTTCTCTCGCCATCTCCCTCCCTCTCAGTGAGAATTCCTCTGTACCTGTCGGAACAGGGAGAACCGGACCGCTGTAGGGCAGAGGGAAGACAGGCAGGGAGAAAGAAACAGGGCAGGGAAAATAAAAAGAAAGTAGGAGGAACAAATAGAAAGAGAGCTCCAACGGGAAAGAGGTGTGTTATTGGAGAAAAGACATAATTATATCAAGGCTGCAAGTTTGCTTTATCCCTTCCCCTTCTGGGCTGTTTTTTTTTTTAACTTTCGGAGACTTGTGGATATATTCGGCTGTCAGCGTCGGTGCAGTTTAGGATGGATGCCATCATGCTGCAAGAGAAACTGGTGGAACGGTTGCTGTGCCCACGAGTGAGAACTGCCAGGCAGAAGGTAAAAAGTTGGATTTCTGGGGGCAGAATGGGCGGAAAAGAAGTCATAGAGAGTGGGATAGTTTGGAGCATGGAAAAAGTAAAAGAAGGATTAGTTTATGTGTTCATGAGCAGGAAGCTCTCGTACCTGTCGACTCGCTCTCAGCATCTTTGGTGTTTTGCTTTTTCTTCATTGTGACGGATTAACTGCTGAGACGTTTCTTATTTCCAAGTTTAGTTCCTAAATCGCTGACTCTTTGCAAAGTGTGTGGGCCACGCACTGATTGCACCGCCTGCGGTTCCTTGTGTGTGTTTGTGTTTTAAATACGAGCCTCACCCGAGGGGAACTGTCGGAAATGCCTTTGACAAGTTATGACAGCTTATAAGGACACTGACTGTGTGTTTGCAGAGTGAGAAAGGGCTTTTCAGGTCTGTTCAATGCAGCGTCTGTCTGTGTGTGAATGCCCTCTGCTGTCCGGCAGCCAACGAGTGTGTATTTATATCTACACATATCAGCTCATACTGGGATGACGTTCTGCCAGATGCAGCAGAGAAAACCCACAGGACTGGGAACCGGCACAGTAAGAGACTGGTATCCTGTGGTTCTTTGTGTGTGAGGGAGAACTTTAGTGGAAAAATCCTAGACGCTGGTTATTCTCAGCTGCTCTGTTAGACTGCACACGTGATTTCGTCCCTCTGTTGTGGTTTGTGTTGCATCAGAAGCTGCCAGATCCATTTTGTCTTCACCTTAGAAACCCTGCGACAGTGACTTGATGTCTGCTTCTATTTCCAGCTTTTTCTTTTTGATGTTCGTTTACATCAAACTGACTGAGGAATTGTTAGATTTTCAATTTTCTTAGTTTTCTAGTTTTTCCACGTTTGTTTTGATGTTCTATAACTTTGGTCCTTTAACAATCAATCATGGTCATAATAAATAGCCATTTTTATTAATCATATACATCCCTGAAAACAGTGGTACAAGTCATTTATAGATTTATAGAAGTTCAACCAACTATCCCTTAATACAAAGACAGGTAGCTGAACTTGCCCGTTGCCGTCCGGAGGTGCATTGACTTGCTGTCGTAATAAATCTGACAGCACCATAGACTGTATATCATATCTGGACTAGACTTCCTCACACTGTACGCAAATGAGGCCAAAATATCACGGAAACAGACGCTGCCATATCGAGCTGGCGATGTCATTTGGAACTCGATTCTCACTACTGATACGGGAACAGAGGCGCAGTAGAGTTCACACCCAACTCACTAGCCATCTTTTTTCTGTGGAACAACTTCAGGAACTTGTATTTGACGAGCACTTTCAGACTTTATTTTGGCCTAACATGGATGGGGCAGGATAAATGACCTGTACTGCCACCGGCCACCAGGAGGCGATCAAGAGCTCTCATTGGGTCGGTCTACATTACATGTTGATTTCAGCTGCACCTTCATTCACATCTGCAGAGCACATCTGGCCTTCAGTTAAATACGACATGGAAAAAGAAAATAAGCAAATCCTCTCAATTTAGGAGCAAGAGAACGTTTTTCTCTTGAAAAGGGACTAAAGAATCAGTTATTGAAATAATTGCTGAATATTCTAATGATGATTGACAGATTAATACATTTTCAGCTCTACGATAACTTTAACATTTTCAATCAATGAATAATAACAGCCCCTTTTTGTCTCTGTGTCTTCCAGGAGAAACAGTATGTGGGTTTTGCGACTCTGCCCAACCAGGTCCACAGGAAGTCTGTGAAGAAAGGCTTCGACTTCACCCTGATGGTTGCAGGTCAGTCTGGAGTTCATCAGGTGCACGTTGACTTTTATGAGTGTCATCATTCTGTTATTAATCCTGAACTCTGTGTGTGTGTGTGTGTGTGTGTGTGTGTGTGTGTGTCTGTGTGTGTCTGTGTGTGTCTGTGTGTGTCTGTGTGTGTGTGTCTGTGTGTGTGTGTCTGTGTGTGTGTGTGTGTGCGCTGCAGGTGAGTCTGGAATGGGTAAATCCACACTGGTCAACAGCTTGTTCCTCACAGACCTCTACAAAGACAGGAAGTTACTGAACGCTGAGGGTGAGTGTGTGTTATCGCTCTCTGTAACTCATGATGACTGCGATGCTCTGGGGATGTCTGATTGCAGCACTGTCAGATGCTGGATTATGATCAGTCCATGCATGTGGTCAACGGGTTCTTTATCTAACCCAGACTGTCTGTCTTATGTTCAACCTGTCACTCAGCTGCAGTCAGTCACACGTGACTCATAATAAATCTTATGTGTGCATATGTGTTAGGATTCTTTTTGTTAATTTCGTTCTTTTCATGAAAATTCTAAATAAAATGTTGAATATTATAAGAAAATAATGAATTAATCTTATAAAAGGTGTCCTTAATGGTTAATGAATTAACCCCACTTTGAGAACCTTTACAATAACATGAAGAGGTCCTGGGTTCTCCGTTTGGCATCGCTCTCTTGGCGACATCAGTGCAGTTGTCCTGCTGGCACTGGCCTGACTTCTGTCTTCTGTCTCGCTCCACTCACACAGACTTTATATGAAACAAAGCATCATTATTGAACCAATTTTCTCATTTTCTCACGTCACTTTCTCTCTGTCTCTCTCTGCCGCTGCTGTTCAGAGCGCATCAACCAAACCGTGGAGATCATCAAGCACACTGTAGACATCGAGGAGAAAGGAGTCAAGCTCAAGCTGACCATCGTAGACACACCGGGGTTCGGAGACGCCGTGAACAACAACGAGTGGTGAGCTGGAGGATGTGATGGTTTAATGTTTGCCTCGTTCATTCAACCAGCTCGCTTATTGTGCCTGTAGGAGCTGCTAATGTGCTAATGTCATCTTTGCTGTGTGTGTATGTTTGTGTGTGTGTCTCCCAGCTGGAAGCCAATCACAGACTACATCGACCAGCAGTTTGAGCAGTACTTCCGGGATGAGAGTGGGCTGAACAGAAAGAACATCCAGGATAATCGAGTCCACTGCTGCCTCTACTTCATCCCTCCTTTTGGTCACGGGTAATAACACACACACACACACACACACACACACACACACACACACACACACACACACACACACACACACACACACGACCATGTGCAATAAGACATCCCGATGGTGACTGTCTATTGCTAAGAAAGGTCATTGACGTCATGGCTTCCTCTGTCTTTCCCTCCCCAGGCTGCGTCCGGTGGATGTCGAGTTCATGAAAGCTCTGCATGAAAAAGTGAACATAATTCCGCTCATCGCGAAAGCCGACTGCCTCACACCCAACGAGATAAAGAAGCTGAAGGACAGAGTGAGTCCCGAACCTGCATGTCTGCAGCAAAGACTGCTGACTGTGATATAAGTTGTCCTCATGTGTGTGTGTGTGTCTACAGATACGGGAGGAGATTGACAAGTTTGGCATTAAAGTTTACCAGTTCCCTGAATGTGACTCCGATGAGGATGAAGAGTTTAAACAGCTTGACAAAGAGCTGAAGGTGAGTCTCATATTTTGGTTCCTTTGAGCAGCCCGGTGTTGTTTCCTAAGCCCACCGTGTCCTGTGTCTGTGTGCAGGAGTGCACCCCGTTCGCTGTGATCGGCAGTAATACAGTGGTGGAGGCTCGAGGGCAGAGAGTGAGAGGGAGGCTGTACCCCTGGGGCATCGTTGAAGGTACGTTCAGACATCATGTGTTCATTCATCTTACAAACCTGATCGCATCTAAAGACACAGACTGTTCATTTACTTTGAATATTTTTTCTTGCCCAGTGGAAAACCAGTCGCACTGTGACTTTGTGAAACTGAGGAACATGCTGATACGCTCACACATGCACGACCTCAAAGATGTGACCTGCGACGTCCACTACGAGAACTACAGAGCGCAGTGCATACAGGAGATGACCAGGTATGAGTGTGTGTTTGTGGAGAAGAAGTGCATCTCTGATGCTGCAGACTCGCCTGCTTCACCTCGCCCTCTTTTCCCGCAGTAAACTGGCTCAGGACAACCGGATGGAGAGTCCCATCCCCATCCTGCCGCTGTCAACTCCGGACGTGGAGACCGAAAAACTTATTAAAATGAAAGATGAGGAGGTTTGTTTGACAAGCAGTGAATATGTTCACCCACTTTCACTTACATACAGACGTTCAGTGCTTCATCCACATCTGCTTACAACATGTGACGGTGCTCTTTAAAACATCTAACAAACCTCAGATGAGTAACTTTACTGTGATGTGGCCGCATTTCCATCAGGGAATGTTTTTCCTGTAAGTCAGTGGTTGTCCGTTGAACTCTCCCAGCAGCTAACAGCAGTCTCATATTTCAGACGGGTACTAATCTCGTCTTCTAACGAAGGATTGCTTTTCATCGAAACTATTCCTGTCACATAATCAGTATCGAGGTGGAACATTATATCGACATTATATGAGGCTGTTTATTGAAGACAAGCGGCCTGGCTGAGAATCATTAACCTTCCTTCCTCTCCGTCTGCAGCTGAAGAGGATGCAGGAGATGCTGAACAAGATGCAGCAGCAGATGCACGACAAGGACCAGTGACGCCTCCGAGAGCAAAGCTGTGCTGCAGCGCCACCTGCTGTCCACTAGAACAAAAAGCGAGACCTTCTGACATTGAACGCGACGCACGACGTGGAAGTCGCGTGTTTAGTGGCAACTGGCTGTAAATTTATCTTCAGTTTGGTGCTTTGTATAGTTTGTCTCACTGGAGGGTTTCTTTCTCTGAAACTGTCTGTTTCCCCGCCCAGCTGTGGTCTTAACATATATAATATAAATGCGTAATTTAAAATTACTTATCATTGTATCTAATTTATAAATGCAAGGCTAAACTTTTTGGATATTCTGTCAGGGTGTTAATATGTTCGCTACGAGATGTTTCGTTGGTGGTGTTTCGATTTTTATTATGTGTGTGTGAGAGTGTGTGTGCGCGTGTGTGTGTGTGTGCATGTTTTCTGTCATGAATTTCCTGTAATATCATCAGGCATCCGTCCATATCTTTCCCTTTTGTTCTCGCACAGTGACTTTACTTTTCCTCCCTACTGATAAATAAATACATTCTATTCATTTTTAACATTTTGGAAAGGAAAGAATATCCTCTCGCGGCATTTTTTATATTTGTGGCTGAGCCGAAAAATGCACTTATTGCCAGTGGTTAACTGTGAATGGAGAGTCTTTGACTTCATCAGCTGGTGCATGTGGGAGCATGCAGCCGTTACTCATATCCGCTACATGCAGTGGGTCTGTTTTTACTGCTTTATAGCTGACGTCCTGCGCTGGTTTTACAATAAATCTTTACCGTTGCTTTGCTGCCACTGTGAGATGGTAAACATGATGAGGAGCAAATACAGTCTGTTTTTTAAATACTCTCCCTGAAAGTGACTTCCTGCGTTCAGCCAGTGAAGATGTGTGCTTCTTGTGTGTGAGCTAAAATAATTTGAGTGTGTGAGCGTAACTGAGTGAAAAGTGCATCTTCTGCCTGATGTAAGAAATAAACCTTTGTTTCTCGTCAGTGTGCCTCCGCTGTCGTTCTGTTTCCTCCTGTTGTTGTCGGAGGTCCAGTGAGCTCAACATCACATCCTCTGTCACTTGTGGCTGTCGCAGAGCTGCTGCAGGGACGTTATCTGTTGGGACACACGTTATCTCCTCCGGCCATTCTTCCTCTGCAGTGCATCTTCATCCCTCAAGCAGCCCTAATGATAGAAGTGTTGTTATTTCTGTAAGAAATGGAAATTTCATTAGTGATAATCCAACAAACAAGTCTGTTATGTCTGATACAGTCTCGTCTGGACTGGGATGCAAACGTTTATTGGTCTGTAGGCTCAAACGTGATACTAATTAAACGATCAATGTGACTTTCAGTGAGACAACCGATCAATGTAAAGTAAACACAAGTAAATATGAATTAATTATTTATTTGTGAAGTAATGTGACCACACAGGGTGAATTGAACTGCTGTGGTCACACTCTCAAAGAGCTCAGTAGCAGTTAATTAGAAATGATAATAATTGGGAATGCACCTTATTTTTTACTACTGTTAATTAGAGGCCGACTGAGTTCCTACAGGAAACCTACTAGAAAGGTCCTGCCTCGTCCTCGTGAACGAGAACATGCTCAGGCGTCTGCGTGTGACGGTCTTTGACAGCAGTCTTTATCACTGAGGGCCAGCCGGCAGTAACACACTCTCAGAGAGGCGGTGAGAAGAGTGACAGTCCCCAACTGGAGACACGCAGAAGGTAAATAACTCTGAAGGTAAATAACATCTTCAATTCTGTTTTCATATTTGAAGAGACACATGATGACTAAGCATTTTTCTAAGGAAAACCATTTGCAACACACCGGTTTGAGGCAAATATAGTGAAGTACAAACTGTAGTTCTTCAATTCTTACATGTTATTTGATGAAAGTCACAAGCTCAGCCATCACTAACTATTCTAGTAAAGTAAAGACATTAGTCAGTATTTCAATTCAAGTATTTCCACCATCGTATTTTTGACACCTTTACTTCTTAGTCTTTACTGAGAATTTATATTGTAAATTTAGTCTTCTTGCAGTTTAATCTGGAATCTATTCGAAACAAATATTTCTTCAGCTTCTGAGAGCAGTGAGTTTCTTCCTCAACTTGCAGCAGCACCGTTGTAATCACGGATAAAACACTTCTCTTGTCTTCAGTGATCGGTCAGGATGAGTGGGCTTCTGCTCCTGTTTCTGTTCCTCATCTTTGGAGGTCAAAGGTCATCCGCGTGCCCCCACTACTGCCTCTGTCGAGGCAGTCAGGTGAACTGCAGCAGCAGGTCTCTCAACTCCTCCTGGCTCCCCACTAGGTTCCCCGACGGCACCACCGAGCTCCTTCTGCACAACAACCTGCTGACCACCTTCCCGAACGGACTTCTGGACGACTTGACCTCCCTCCACTCAGTTACCCTTCATGGTAACCCCTGGATGTGCGACTGTGGTGTCCTCTATCTGCGAGCCTGGCTGCGTCGTCAGCCTGTAAGCCAGCGGTCACACCTACAGGTCAATTGCAGCTCTCCTCCCGGCCTGAGAGGGAGGCTGGTGGTGTACCTAACTGAGGGGGAAGTGCTGGAGTCCTGCCACTACTGGTACTGTGACCTGGCTTTGGCCTCACAGGTGTGCCTGTTTGTGTTTGTAGTGATACAGGGGATTCTCCTGTTTGCTCTCATCATTTTCCTGAGGAGGTTTGAGAGGTTGTCCAGAGAAGCGAGGAGAACCATGGATGAGAGCTTCACAGCTGGAGAGGCTTCAGGGGACAACGAGTACACAGATTTAAAGGCCAGCAGATTCTGAGACGGTTGGGTGCAGAAAAAGTGGTGAAAATGTCAGATATGTTTTAGACTGTGACTCCAAAGTTGCTTTGGACAGGTAACGAAATCAGCAAAGAAACCTTACAAGTGCAAAAACTGAGGGGCCACTGAATGGTTTGATGAGAGAGAAAATTGTGGGAATTATATAACATTTCTGTAAAAAACAATTATTAAAATGGATAAGCAATATAAGTTAGATTGAATAAAAAATTGAATTTAATACACTCACAATACACAATGTTTTTATTTTAATGTTTGTAATTCTACTGATATTTTCATATGTTTTAAGAGTGGCTTTAATATTTTGCAAATTGACTCTTCATTTTAGTTGTTCTACTTAATTTTATGTTTATTTTTCCTTTCATTTCTCACGTCTTTCTCTTGCTCCCTTACTGGAGAGTAAACCAAATAAAAATATCAATAAAAAACACATGACACATGGTGAAAACACTGTTAAAAATCACCTGAAATGCATCATTGTTTCTCATTTTGGCAGAGCAATAATGCTGATACCAATAAATGTGAAAAGTTCATATTAGCCTGGACAATGTATTGCTCAGATATCCAAGCATGCTCCCAATCAATGAATATATGAACTGTGTGATATGATTCTGCCACATAATTATCACATGAAGACACTTTAACTGTGCATTTACATCTATCCACACAGATATTTGTGCCTTTAAAAAAACGTGTGTATTTGAAATATCAATGGTAAATTCTTCATTTTCAAACATTGTGGTGGGGAAACATCAACTTCTGAATGTCTATTGTTTTTTTCTGTTGTTTTTCTAATCACACAATAGCCCACAAGTAAAACGATTAATTCATTTTTAACTAATTTTATTTAATTTTAATAATACAAGTATTCCTGACATTGCATGCATAGGTCTCACAAAACTTTTGATATTTGTTTTTCGTGCATTTATGTATTTTGACATTAAAAGATGGATCATGGATGTGTAGTGAGCTTACTTACATCTTGTGTCAATATTTCTCTTCATCATTTTTTTTTAAATTTTTGATTCTATCAATAAGAAATATTACAGAAATGTACCAGGATGCATTATAGTAAAAAAATACATTTATCAGGACAGACATACTTCTTCAACAGTTACTGCTTAACAAAACACGAAAGTCATAAAACTTTATATATATAAAATACCAAATTGCTGGAGCAGTTTGTGAGCTCTGTGGCGGCGGAACCTTTCTGTGGAAACAACGTTTCGCGGCGGATGGTTTTGCCGGATGGACTCATCTGTGTTTACACGTGAGGTTTGAGGTAAAATCACACATGACTGTTTTTGGCGAGAGAAAATAAAAAGGTTTGTATTTCGTGATGGAGTTGGGTGTTTAAATACAAAATACTTGATCTCTTCCGCCTACTTGTCCGCGTTCTTCTTTACAAACGACACCGACTCACTGTATTTATTTCGTTATTGATTTCCAGTCCACAATAAGACATGGGGAAACTGAGGAAGAGATACAACTGGAAGGGGAGACAGCAGAATGTCACTCAAAAACCGGCAGATGAAGAGAAGACAGAAATTGTTCTGGAACTAAAAGGTGAAAACAAATCGGCGACCAGCCCCAGCTGATGTCAGTTTAGCAGTTTTCTGATGTCAGTTTAGCAGTTTTCTGATGTCTTTGTCTTCATCAGATGGAGGCAGACTGAAAGGTGTAGATGAGAGCAACGCCTTGGTTCTACCAGCCAACAGAGCCAAGAAGACGAGAGTCTCAGCGACACCTTTATCTAAAAAGAAGCCCCTCACCAAGAAACAGAAGAAAGAGCTGCAGAAGGTGCTGGAGCGAAAGGAGAAGAAAGCTCAGGTGAGACATTCTGGTGCTGCAGCTTCTCCCAAACTGTTGTCAAGGCTGCAGCTGACAGCCGGTGCTGAAACAGTCAAGCTACTGGTGATTATTTAACAGGTGAACTGATTTCATCTAGCAGAACATTCTCTGGTTACAACTTCATTATACGATTGTCACATTTGAAGGACAAAAGCATGAAATCCTCATCTGACAATAAACTACATATCTTAAGGTTTTGGACGGTTGGTCGCACAGAGCAAGCAGTTTGGTTTGATCAGGCGTGCAGCATAGCTTGTCATGGATTAGTTCAATATTGTATGGTAAATCTTGACATGGACTTTTATTCCTGTCTTTGATGTGTACACAGACGTTTCTGAAAATATATGGTCATGAACATTTGCCTTGAATTAATGGAAACGCAGCGGTTGAAAATGTTTATGAACCCTGCAAATGAAAAATCCTTTAGAAAGCAGAACCAAGTCCGGTGTTATTATAATATTAGCATGATATGAAATGCAGCCATCAAACGTGATTCTTTCTCAGTCACTCACGATGTATGAGATGATCCCTTACAGTTATAATAAAAGCAGCTCCGACATGAGGGACGAGAGCCTCCCACTTACCTGTGTGTCCTGTTCAGAGAGCCGACATCCTGACCAAGCTGGCTGAGGTGCAGGTACCAGAGTCTGAACTGAAGCTGCTTTACACGACGTCCAAACTGGGCACCGGGGAGAAGCTTTACCAGAATAAATCGTAAGTGCACAGATGCATGATGGTAGCTGAGATGACGAAGGTATGATTGGTCTGTTTTTAGTTTAGTTTAGAACACGGAGTCATCGGTTTTCATCTTCCAGGACACCAGACGAGGTAAAAGACGGAGCGTCTGCACCAAAGATCAGCAGCGTCAGCGGGGCGAACAGAAAGAGAAAATGGATAGAAGAAGATGAGCAGAAGGCAGAAGAGAGTAGCGATCTGGAAACATCGTCTGACGATGATGATGGCGAGGATGATGAGGCCAATGAAACCACAGAGATAAGTGAACCATTGGATACCCCCTCTCACTGTACGGAGACAAAACAGGAGTTGAAGGACGAACGACAGCCGATACAGAAAGAAGAGCAGACCGAGAAGATGGTTTCAGATAAAGAGAAAGTCCAAATCAAGGTGTCATCACAACCGGCTGTCTTCATTCCAGTTGACAGATCACCAGAAATACAGGTGGGTGCTTAGTGAGTGCGTCTGAGAGAGCAAATGACTTTAACCCTGTCAGTGGTCTCACATGATGCTTCATCAAACTCATCTGTAATAAACTCCTAGAAGACTTGAGGTCTTATAGCTGCATTCCCCTGAGCATCCCCTCAGTTCCTTGTGTTTATGTGCTGGGAATTGTCTTGCTGTTGGAAGGCGCCAGACAATTAAACTTGCCTTTGCGTTGTGTTGATTTCTGTGTGCCGCTGCAGGAGGCTCGTCTGAAGTTGCCAGTGCTCGGTGAGGAGCAAGTCATCATGGAGGCAGTGAGGGAGAATCCCTTTGTCATCATCTGTGGGGAGACAGGAAGTGGAAAAACTACTCAAGTGCCTCAGTTTCTGTATGAAGCCGGCTACGCCAGGTAGGTTATCTTCTTTGTGGTTCTGTCCGTAAGAGTCCAACTGCGTATTTACAAATATTTGCTCGTGGTGCTTCTCAACTGATGATTCAAATCATGGAACTTTGCTCATCTTCTCTTTGTTCTTGTTTCCTCCAGCGGCGCTGGAATAATAGGCATCACAGAACCAAGAAGAGTAGCAGCTGTCAGCATGTCCCATCGAGTGGCCAAAGAGATGAACCTGTCGACACGGTAACAAAAACATTCACAGCAGATCTCTTGAAAGATTTTAATATATATTTAGAGATTAACTTTAAAACATCTATTTGTAAATGGAAAGTTGCTTATAATGGAAACCTCTTGTGATGTTTAGAGTGGTGTCATATCAGATCCGATATGAGGGGAATGTGACCAGTGAGACCAAGATCAAGTTCATGACTGATGGTGTTCTGCTGAAAGAGATTCAGAAGGTATCACCGTTCAAATGAAATGCAGTAAACACGAGGGTCTACTCATGACAGCCAGTCTGAGAGACGGGCTGCTGACTGAGTAATTCTATTTATATCTAGTGTCTCTATAAGATTCAAGATTCAAGATTCTTTAATGTCACACCTATAAATGTCAAGACATACATAGGGATGAAATTACGTTCCTCACTCAAACCACGGTGCAACAAAAACAAAAGACAACGACAGGACAAGTAACAGGCAACATAGTGCAAATAAAGACAGCAGAGTGCAATGATGTGTCTTAACATTGTGTGTCATTAATGAACCTTTAAGTTCCTTAATGAGTGTGTAGTTATTTCTCTCTAACTGTCTTGTCTCAGGACTTCCTGCTCCAGCGGTACAGTGCAATAATCATCGACGAGGCCCATGAACGCAGCGTGTACACGGACATCCTCATCGGACTGCTGTCTCGTATCGTTCCACTCAGAAACAAGGTAACTTGTGTCTACATGTTTAAATCCTGAGTGATACACAGTGTAATCTTCATTATTATCTTTAGTTCTGTAAACATCCCTCTCGTTTCATGTTCATACTCTCCTCCCCTCTGCAGAAAGGTTTGCCCATGAAGCTGTTGGTCATGTCAGCTACACTGCGGGTGGAGGACTTCACAGACAACATGAAACTGTTCAAGGCGCCGCCGCCCGTCATCAAGGTGGACGCTCGCCAGTTCCCGGTCACTGTACATTTTAACAAACGTACCCCACTAGACGATGATTACAGCGGAGAGGTCTTCCACAAGATCTGCAAGATCCACCGGATGCTGCCTTCAGGTGAACACATTGGGATGGAATTAAAGATCAACATATCATCCAGTTTTCAACCTGACCCCATGTCTCCGTCCTTCAGGTGGTATCCTGGTGTTTCTCACTGGTCAGGCGGAGGTTCACAGTCTGTGCAGACGACTGAGAAAAGCTTTTCCCTACAGGAAGGGCAACACAACCACTGGTGAGTGTTCCACATACTTTCACAACCACCTGACACAGTGTTCCTGGGCAGAGAGAAGTTTTGGTCCAACAGTGTTTCTGTCCAGGTGAGGAAGAGGAAGCAGACACCTCAGAGGCCCGCAAGAAGTTTAAGAAGGCCAAACAGAAGAAGGCCATTGTAAGCTTGAACTTTTTGGAAATTGACACTTGTTTTATTGCATTTAATTAAAGCCACTGCTATCGTTGGATAAATATCTCTTCTTCAAACAAGTATCACTCTGTCTGTCTCCAGCCTCTGCCCCGTATCGACCTGGATACCTACTCTGCTCTTCCCCTGGACGAAGGGGACGAGGACAGAGATGCCGAGATCGGAGAGGATGAGGACGAAGGCTCTGACCTGGACATTGGAGACGGTGCAGGCAAGAGCTCACCACTAATTCTTCAAACGCAGGAGGATGTATTTTAGATAAGTGTCCTTATTATTTCTGCTGTGTTTCGTCTCTTCAGAGGAGAAGGCAGATCCGTCCATTCCGATGTTTGTCCTCCCTCTGTACTCTCTGTTGGCCCCAGAGCAGCAGGCTAAGGTGAGATCAATACCAGGAGGGGGACTCGTATCACTAAGACTCCTGCCTTTTGTTACGTACTCCCGAGAACGTTTTTCTTTCCTCTGTAGGAGTAAGTGTTTAGTAGTAGTCACACATTCATGTCGTGTCTGTTTGTGTCCTGACTGCAGGTGTTCCGTCCTCCTCCGTCTGGTACTCGTCTCTGTGTTGTCGCCACCAACGTGGCTGAGACGTCTCTGACCATCCCTGGGATCAAATACGTGGTTGACTGTGGTCGAGTGAAGAAACGTTTCTACGACCGCGTGACCGGAGTGTCGTCCTTCAAGATCACGTGGACCTCGCAGGCGTCGGCCAATCAGAGGGCGGGTAGAGCGGGACGAACCGAGCCGGGACACTGCTACAGGTCCGGGTTGTGTAATTCCATAGCTCTTTGTTTGGTTTCACTTATGAACGATATTATCTGATATCTTTCTTCGATCCCTCCGCAGGTTGTACTCATCTGCTGTGTTCGGAGACTTCAGTCTTTTCTCAGAAGCCGAGATCACTCGCAGGCCTGTCGAGGACCTGGTTCTGCAGATGAAGGACCTCAACATAGATAAAGTGAGTAAACCGACTCATCAGCAGGCTTCTGTGTGAAGAACGCTTCATAAGATGGGAGAATAGTCTTTTCATAAAACACATTCATATTCGTTTTGTCTGCAGGTGGTAAATTTCCCCTTCCCCACGTCTCCCTCCACCGAGGCTCTCGTTGCAGCAGAGCAGATATTGATCTCATTGGGCGCTCTGAAAGAGCCGCCTCGCACTGGAAGGTGAACGCCGTCGCCCTTTCTGTGCAACTTTGTCCTTTGTCTCTGGCTTTCTGCATCGTTTCCTAATGATTTAGTAAAACAGGTCTGTTCTTACAAAGAAAAGTGAAACAATCCTTGTGATGTGAAGATATTTGTAGATGTGTTAGTGACAGTTTTATATATCTTTAAGAGAACAACAGATGAGTAATATTAAATCCATCCAGTCATCCAGGGAAGATCTTGTTCAAGGCTACCTGATGATCAGCTGATTATATTCATATTTAAATCTATGTGAACATATTAGCAAACATATCATGTTGTAAACCTTAAACCTTTTTGTTTTTTGTTCATAAGCCTGAAAGTGATGACACAAGCGAAACTGAGCTGTCCCATAACCCCCCTGGGCAGAGCGATGGCCTCCTTCCCTGTTGCACCGCGTTATGCTAAAATGCTAGCGCTCGGGAGGCAGCAGGATTGCTTGCCCTACGTTATCGCTGTGGTAGCAGCCATGACAGTCAGGGAGATCTTTGAGGACTTCAACAGGTGAGGAGGACACAGGTTTGAGTTAATATCGCTTTGATAAGAAACATGGCTGGAATAACATAATAATTTGTAATCATAACAGCCTTCCCTCCATTTCATTGGTGCGTTAGAAGTGCATCAAAGATCTGAATCTAAAGAAAACAGCTAGTTTCAACCAGTATTCATCATTTTTATTTTTATACTCAAAACATGTTTGTCCCTCCTCAGACCTGCTGGTTCTGAAGACGAGAGCTCCAAGCTCTCACAGCGCCGGGCTCGGATGACCCAAATGAGGAGGCTGTGGGCAGGGCAAGGTGCCTCACTCCTGCTGGGGGACCTCATGGTCCTGCTGGGTAAACACATTTTTGTTCAGGTTGCAGTCGGGGATTTGTTGACCTTTAAATGTCCCCAAACATGGCCTCAAAATCACAATTTCCTTCCATATTTCCTGCTAAATAGTAACTTTACACCTCCTCTAAGTCTTGTTTTTGTTGACCTTGTGGTTTCATTTCTCTTGTTGCTATGGCGATGTACAGATTTACAGATTTACTCCAGGATCTCTTGGCATCCCTGCTGGTGCAACAAGCTCTCTTTTGACTGCAGCCCTCAGTTAGCATTTGTTTTTAACATTAGGAGACACTGGATTTGAGGAGGGTTAGGCAGTGTTCAATGATCAGTGTTTCAGAGGATAGAACATCTACACCTCTGCAAGTTGTGTTAGCAAAAATAGTTCACTGGAAAAGACTTTAGTAGGACCAAAATGCCTCGTACACAGAATGTATTTCAACTAGTTTGTACGGTGTTTGGGACTGCAGGTGCTGTTGGTGCCGGGGAATTTTCTGGCTGTACGCCCAAGTTTTGTGAGGACAACGGCCTGAGGTACAAAGCCATGGTGGAGATCCGGCGGCTCAGAGGACAACTAACAAACGCAGGTACACAAACGCACGAGTCACCAACAAACAAACGCATCATGTGTTGCACAAACACGTCCGAAAACATTGTGTGTTCTTTCTTGGCAGTGAATGCTGTTTGTCCAGAGGTTGGAGTGTTCGTGGATCCCAAGATGACCCCCCCGACTGAGCACCAGGTCGTTTGCTTGCGGCAGATTATTCTGGCTGGGCTGGGGGATCATCTTGCGCGGCGAGTACAAGCAGAAGATATTCTAGATTCAAAATGGAAGAATGGATACAAGGTAAGCTGCTCGGATGACTGTAATCGAAGCATAGCGATACTACTGAACCTACGGTATCGCTCTCCATCACCTCCTAACATTTATATTTTTACATTCTTAGACGCCTCTTATGGACGAACCAGTGTTCATTCACCCATCCTCTGCACTGTTCAAATCATTGCCAGAGTTTGTCGTCTACCAGGAGATCATGGAGACCACTAAGATGTACATGAGAGGTAAATGAGCTGAGGGAAACCAGGAGCTTATTTATCCTCACTGCATGAAGATGGCATTTAATTCTTACTTAACAATCGCATATTTAAAAGCAAATATGATCTCTTGTTTTAGTTGGGACAAAAAACAACTTGTAAAACGTGCCCTACTTTCTGCTCGCCAGGTGTGTCCGCAGTGGAAGCACAGTGGGTTCCACTGCTTCTGCCTCAGTACTGTCAATTTGGCTCGCCTCAGGAGTCGCCGGCACCGTGGTTTTGTTCCTCCACAGGCTCCATCAGATGTCACCGTTCAAGCACCTTCTGTAAGTTATGAACAGCAGAGCTGTGTTTCATGCTGGACTGTCTCTTCTCGACATTTTAAAGCAACGCTTATTTCTGTCTTGCAGTCCGTGTCGGCTGGCAGCTGCCTTCAGTGGAGATGGAGTATCCGGACGGCCTGGAGCGATTCAAACTGTTTGCCCAGTTTCTACTTGAGGGACAGGTACTGCTGCCAAATCCTCGTCTCTTCAATTAAACATAAAGTGAACTATTCCGTCAGTAGCAGGCCTGACCCCCACCAGCTGGAGCCTGAATAATTAACCATATTCTAGTATTGTTTGTGCTGTGTAAGTATTAGAAACATGGGCCATAGGTAAAAGAAGGAAGAAATGGAACATAAAGATATTAATTTTGTCTGATTGTTGTCGGCCACCAATACTGGAGTGCTAGTAGTTTAAAGCTTATACTTTATCTGGTTTGCAGGTCTGTCCTAAGCTCAAGAATCACAGGAGCCACTTGCTGTCAAACCCTTCCATCATGATCAAAACATGGGCAAAGTAAGTGTCACACTGACTGGGCATCTCTTCCCCTCTGAGGAATATCCAATTTTGACACTGTGCAAATAGACTACTTTCTGTTGCTCACGTGGTTTTCTGCTGCAGGCTGCAGCCCAGGACGGAGGTGTTTCTGGGTGTGCTGGTGTCGAAGGGGGTCGACTGCAGAGATGCCCTCCTCTCCCAGTGGAAGATCGAAGATAAATGTACGTTGTTTTTTTTAAGTGGTTTACTTTGTCTGATTTTTTTTTTCTTTCCATCTTGTCATCGAGCCTTGTTCTCTCATTTACCTTTCTCCCACAGTCCTGTTATCTGCCTACTGCCAGTGGCTACCTGAAGCCATGCATCAGGAAGTAGCTAAAAGTTGGCCTCCAGTATGACAACTTACATCTGGAAAGAAGGAAAACTAAATTGACCTCCAGGTCGGCGGAACACCCTTCATCACACAGGAGGACCTCTTCACACCATCGATTTTAAAGTGCAACAGTCATCGCACCGAATTACCTTTTTTTCACCAATTTGTATTGAATATACAGTATCAAGGATTGTACAGTTGTTTTTGGGCAAAAATATTTCAACCAGCTTATGGCCTTTTAAATTTTGCTGCTGTCGGTCGTGTTTGTCTTATTTGGTCTTCATAAGACTCATTAAAACTTTGTGGCTGTGAGTTATGCTGTTGTTTGTTCTTTATTCTTGTCTTGTAGATCATTTTTAGGGGCAACTTCACTAGTTTTGGATGTGCGAGTTTTTTTTCCAATGAGGATTGTTTAATGTTCTGTGGCTCTGGAAGAACTTTGAAGTGTGATAAAAGTTGACAGTCATCCCACCACAAAACACTACTAAGTATTGCGCTTTTGTACAAAAAAAAATAGTTGTATATTTCTACCTATGGTGTGTCAGTTTTGACAATTCTTTAGCAAGTAAGTCCTTTGTGAGTCTTGCAACTTAGAATATATGCAATTGCTGGAGTACCCATTTAAATCCCCCCCTGGATTTTTTTATGAAACAGATTTTGACACTAGGAGCTTGTTTCCCATTCATCCCTACTGAAAGTGGAGTGTTTCCCTGTGCTTGCCTTAGAGATACCCTTTGGAGTATCTGACCCTTAGCAGCGCACTGGAGCATATTTTTTTAAGAGAAGTGGTGGGTCCTTTTTTTTGTCCCACATGCTAATGATACTTAGTCCTAATATTGCTTTCATACCATTACAATACCATTCCAGTGACTCAAGGGGTTTGTTTTTGACATACATGAGGTGTGAGTGGTGAACAGTCCCCATGTCAAACATGTGCGACATCAAATAATCCTCGTATTGTCGTCTAGAACAGTGGTTCCCAACCTTTTTTGTCTTGTGGACCCCCTGAGCCTTTTTGTCCTACCATGAGTACCCCCTCACTCAGACGTGCTGATGATCCTTCAAAAGTAGAACGTAACTGATTATTGACATTTAAACTATTTGGATGAAGAGGACGTAGTTTATCAACTTAAAGTGCATGATCCTAATGTGTTGAAAATGTGTAATAAGTAAAATCTGTTTTATACTAATAACAATAATTATTATTCCAATGGGCTGTCGGGATTGGTTAGCCTCTTTCGTGTCGTCATATCCACTTGTCAGCTCGTGTACTTCCGGAAAAAAACGGAAAACAACAGTGGAAGCTTACAGCTCATATGCCATCTTTACAATAACACAACACAAACTCACTTCTAGATTTGAGTTACTTGGCAAACGAAGACGTAAACGCTTGTCATGGTGAGTAAAATTCTGTCTTCGTTTACTGTTGTCGATACTGTTGTCCAAATAAATCTCACGCGATGCAGGCAGCTAGCAGCAGCTAACGAAACAACAACACGACAGCAACCGAAAGATGCCCTGTCATGTTTTAACTAATACGTAGATGTGACGGACTCACATTTTTGTGTTGACAAGATATTTGTTTCATTTGTATTGTTTTTTCTTCTTCATAGTTTTCCTTCCACGTCTTCGACCACCCGTTGTCCCGGGGTTTCCAGAACCGATTCTCCACTCAGTACCGATGCTACTCGGTGTCCATGCTAGCCGGTCCAAACGACCGCTCGGACGTAGAGAAAGGAGGCAAAAGTGAGTATTTATTCTAAGCGATGTCCTTACACCTCCAGACACTGTTTACAGTTCGATGTTAAGACCTAACTTTGATATCTTTGGTTCATAATCAAGAAACATATTTCTATTTATAAAAGTCAGATAATACCAAGAATTGCTAGGTAAACTGTCAAATATGTATGACTATTTTTTTTACTGCTTTTGACGTAGAGATGTCAGATGTGACGTAAAAGTCCCACATCAGTCCAGATGTTAATTTGTTTGATTTTTTTGTCGTATTTTTTAATATTTATTGTTAAAATGTTTAGCTGCCTGTGAAGATATTTGTATGAGTTTATTTGTTACTCATTTCTTAACTAATTTTCTGTTTTTTTTCCTAGTAATAATGCCACCTTCAGCACTTGACCAGCTCAGTAAGTGCAGTTAAGATGAAGCGTCTCTCCAAATTCAAATACCTACATTTACTTTCTCCATGATACCTTTCTATGTCTTTCATTTGTACAGGCAGACTTAATATCACCTATCCAATGCTGTTCAAGCTGACCAACAAGAACTCAGACAGAATGACACACTGTGGTGTCCTAGAGTTTGTGGCGGATGAGGGAATCTGCTACCTTCCACACTGGGTGAGAAACAATGGAAAGATGACACTATATGCTGGCGAATATGCTGAGGAATCGTATAAGAAAGTGCTGTGGTAGAATAACCAGAATGCACTTACATTGTTGCTTTCCAAGGCCACTCCTAGGCAGTACTGACATTTCCTTCACATTTTCCCCTCAGATGATGCAGAATCTGCTGCTGGAGGAAGGTGGCCTGGTCCAAGTTGAAAGTGTTAACCTTCTGGTGGCCACGTACTCAAAGTTCCAGCCACAGAGCCCAGACTTTCTAGACATTACAAACCCCAAAGCAGTGTAAGAAACATCAACAAGGAGCAATAAATTGGATGTTTTCACATGTTGATTTTGGCTTCCCTGTTAAACTAAGTTGTCTTTTTTTTCAGACTGGAGAATGCTTTGAGAAACTTTGCCTGCCTGACAACTGGTGATGTCATAGCTATCAACTACAATGAAAAGGTAAGACATCGAGATAAATGTGTGGGGATTAGTTAATATTGGACTAATGTGTGTCTGCCTGTTTTATTGATGCCTGTCTGCTAATAAGACGTGTCATTGTTTCAGATTTATGAGCTGCGAGTAATGGAGACCAAGCCAGATAAAGCAGTATCCATCATTGAGTGTGATATGAATGTAAGACACTCCATATGTTTCTAGATATACTAGCAACATGATGCTGTACAACTTGCAGTTATTTTGATGTATTCTTTAATTATGTGCCGTGACTCACTCTTGTTTCTCAGGTGGATTTTGATGCTCCACTCGGGTACAAAGAACCTGAACGACGACCTCAGCACCAGGAAGAACCAACAGTAAAGACCAAACCTTAAGATGTCAATACATTTTTGAGAACACTTTGACAAAACTCTCTTTTCTGTGTAGGAGGAGGAAGCAGATCCTTGCAGTTATGCTGATATGGACACAGGATTCAGAGTGAGTAATTGTTGATGTTGGTCAAAGGCACAGTAACATCTTTATGACTGACTGACTGTAGCATCTGATGTGCTTCTGCTCATTTTACTCCAGGCTTTCACC
>CAAKHC010008208.1:0-20770 GCA_901007825.1 Macroramphosus scolopax | reverse complement strand
TTTACTCTAGGCTTTCACCGGCTCTGGCAATCGCTTGGATGGTAAAACGAAAGGGATTGAGCCCAGCCCCGCTCCTCTTGCCCCAAGTGACATGAAGAGGTTAAAAGATGGTCTTTACTATATACATTACATGTAGACATGAAGTGACACACATCTGTGGACTCACATTGAGTCCGTTTTTGAGAGGATGTTTCAAACTGTTGACTGCCCAACATCGCAGTGACATACACATGATTGTTAAGTGCATAATTGCAGTGTTTGGACGCCTTGAGAAAAAACATCTGTTCAATCTTTATTTTAGCACAAATTTCTAAATCTTGAAGCGGTCTAGAAATGTTGGATATTGACTTATAAATATTGACTTCATCTTTTGTAATACAGAGGAATTCCCAACTATGACTTTAAAGTTGGCAGGATCACCTTCATCAGAAACTCAAAGCCACTGCCGAGGAAACTTCTAGATGATGTAAGTAATGTGAATGATTTAGCTATTTCTTAAATTAGGCCGTGTCCATGTCTTCACCTCTTCTCTAGTACAACTTCATCTCATAGCACTTGAGCTAAACTGCGTTTTCTTTGCATTCCCCTAAATCAGTTTGCTATTTTTAAGGCTTGGATTGTACTTTTCCATTTCTCATTGTTTGTAAAACTTTAATCCCACTCAGGATGATGCCCTGAACAGATTCATTGCCTTCTCTGGAGAAGGAAAGTCATTACGCAAGAAGGGCAGAAAGCCTTGAAGATTCCCATGTGGAGAGAGCGGCTTATGTGCACGGACATGCAATATGTATTTTCATCTACACTAGTTAAAACAACGCCTTCAAACAGGTGGGGATTTATATCTCTGGCACTTTGAAATTACAGTTTTGCTATGGAGGTGGGATTATATTTTCTTAAATCTCTTACAGTATTTTTTTTGCTCAATAACAGCTGAGCTCTATGAAATGCTGCCAGTAGTAATTTGATTTTGAGAAGTTCAGGTTGATTGGTTCAATATACTATGATCTGGTTTGATTTACCTCATCTCTTTCCTCCATGATTGTTGCATTTTCAAAATTTACTGCAACTATACTGTTATCCAGTCCCACTTAGTTATTAGATTCATTTGATAAAATGGGAGCAAATATGTTGAAACTTACATTTTTATGATAATGGAAATTATATTGTTTTTTCTGAGTTAAGTTTATTTTGGAAGTTTTTCCCTCTGGTTTATTTATAGACAAATAAAGGACGTTTTGAAATCAAAAGTAGCTGTTTTGTTTTTGTCATTTTTTAACAAATGTTTTTACATTTACATTACAGTGAAAATGAGCTTGGAATATGATGTTTCTATATTTCAAAATTAGTTATCTTGAATGTGTTAAACATTGAATATAGTCTTCATCATATGCGCAAATTTACATTTTTAACTTGACTAATGAAATATAAGTGATATGAAACAAATAAATGAGTTTACACAAATTATGTAATAAAGAAAATAATGGTATCAGATGAATAAAGAAACTTTAGAGAAATTCAACAATAGGAATTGCAATCATATTACAGCAAAGGTGATTTGGTCAAATCCGTGACTTCACAATTAAGTGCGTCTGAACACTGAAGCAACGATTTTATTTTGAAAAACAGAAAACGGAAACTGGTACATCAATAGTTATTGCAGCTGGCAATGGACCGGTCAGGACAAAAGGCGTGGAGGGTAAAATACATTAAATAGCGAAATTTGTTTATTTATTCACAAACTTGGTCTTGTTTTTACTTATCAGTGTTGTTTTGATAGTCTTGACAACGTTCATGTCTGAATGGGGTAGTTAACTAGCAAGGTGATAAGCTAGCGTTGCTAAATGGCTAACGTTAAGTTAGCAACAAGCAATGTCAGGTAGACCACAGAGACTACCTGCAAAGGAGTCAGATATTTCGGTTATTTGATCCATGATTTTCTTTGACGTGTAATGATTTCACATAAAATGTATATGTCGGTGCAGAATCCGAGTATTCTTGTAATTATCATTGACGTCAGTAACCACAAGGAGACGCTGTCAGACATCAATGTTTCCGCATCGTTTCACGCTAATGCCTATTAGTAGAGTTACATGTGAAAAATAAACGGCTATAAAACCATATTTACTTATTAACACCCTCTCTGTGGGGCATTTGCTAATTAAACTATACTGATCGAAATATTTCAATTGATTAGTGCCTTTCTAATTGTGTATTTGTCTAATGAACGAAATGAAAACGTATTTAATAATAACAATTCATGATATATAGGTATATAATTGGGATGGGATTGGGGGATGGGATAATTTCGATAGTTGGAAATTGGGTGAAAGGTGGCATTGGTTTATTGGGACTTTCAACCCCCTACAAAAAAAAACTATTGGCAAGCGGTTTCTTTACACAAACATTGATGACATGATGGATTTTTTGCCATTTGTGGAACTATGAGCAGATTCGATATAAACAGAGATGGGGAAGTGATAACATTTTACAAGGACACAACAGTGATGTTTGAAACAACTGACAGTGGTTATTCCTGCAGCCGCCACGGGTCTGTGATGTCTATTGGAGTGAATTTAGACACTGCAAGAGCTTGTGGAATCGGTTCCACCACTACTACACTTACGGTACTTCCCCGTCCTGCCGGCAGTGGAAAGAGGACTACTACAACTGCAAAGAGTGGGAGAAACAACCAGGCACAGAGGCTAAGGTGCAACTACATGAGATTTCCCAGTTCAAAGACTAGATGTTTTTATGGTATTCAGGATTTCTGCGTGCCCTAAAGAATGCTTGTAAACTATTCAATACATATTTGTCCTTGAAATGTTTTCTGTATTACAGGAAGCATTGCAGAGGAGCGAAAGGAACCGAGTGGCAGAGCAGAGAAAGTTCACTCCAGTGTGGGAATTGAGGCGAGACCCACCCAGTGACTGGCATCTGCCCCTGAACCAAGAGAAGCCTCAGGACTCTTGAATTGGCACTGTTGACCAGCTGTCTTGGAGTCACAGGCATTACAGACTGATAACACTCATGGCTATCACAGGTTTTCCTGCCTGAGCCACTGTATGAAAGCAAATATTTAAAAATTAAATGGTTCTGGTAGAATCCAGTGGTCACTGAGGACAACAGTGGCTGGTCTCTTGAGAGTAGTGATCAGTCAATATTTTAAATTCTTTGTTTGAACTGGTGCCCAGAGTCTGACTGCACTTTGCTTTACAATAAGGAGAGTAAAAATGAACTTCCTTGTTTAAATGTTTAAGTCATTGTGTCAACTTATGCTATTAATACGTATCATGTAATCCACCAAAGTAATGGCTTTTGATATGGCTTTCATTCAAAGTGTATGATGTACCCAGAGATTGTGTTGGCATCGGCCAGACAACCCTGTTAGTGCTTATGAGTGAATTTGCTGTTAGATGCGCCCCTGTAATGAAAATATTCTATATACATATGCTAATATATCAAAGCTTCAACCCATAGCCGTGCATCAGTTGTATGCCTTTGATTCTGAATGGGTTTATTCTAACATGAATTTTAAATAATTCCGAACAAATTGATCATTAAAAAATGTACATTTTAATTGTTTTTTTTTACATATGCATGAAGGGGGGGAATGTTCAATGCATCATTTTCATGAATGTTCTTGCATTTCACAAAGAAGGAAAAGAACTTGGAACGACAGACTCTTAAACTTGTTGACAGCTCAAGATGAAGATATGTTGAATGTGTCTCACATCTGCAGGTTGTCTCATAGCTTGTTCATGAAAATAGATGCACAGAATACACAATAGAGCCACATAGTCTGCATCCACATTTCTACGCTGATCACTGAGTGTAGATTTTAGTGATGTCAGTGTACTTCCCATCGGGCGCTTCATGCATGGTCTTTGGCGGTGTGTATGTGGGGCCTTCATGAGTGAAGGGAAAGAGAAGAAGGTCGGGTTTCAGTGCTGCTTGGTAAAGCTCCTCAGATTCAATCTTTAGCTCTTCGAGCGCCTCTCTCTGTGCTTCCAGAGCAAGTTCAACCGCCTGCTCTTCAGCCATGTACTGCTCCTGCAAAACAAATACTGATGAGCACATCAGACGTGACTTACAAACTGCATGATTTAGTGCGGAGGTCAGAAGCAACATTTTCAGTAACAACTGAAGTAGTGGAGCTGTGATAGGGAAGTGCTAACCTGCTTGTATTGACACCACTCCTTCAGCAGCAGAGCTCGACGTTCACTTTCTTCAAATGATAGTCTTGGTGCAGAGCGCACCCTTTGAAAGAGAAATAAATAAGAACTATAATCACCATCTTATAGCACTTCTTCGTCAGGAGGCATAAAAGCCAGTTCAGAAGGTCAACTAAGGAGATGATGCATAAAAATGTGCCAGTCTTCCAATGTTGTCCAGATTAACAAACCAAAAAGAAATAGGACGTGGCAAGCATGGTGTTAAATGGCTGAAACCAACATGTCACCCAATTTTTTCAATGACAACATTTCATAGTTATGATATGCTACATCAGGTTTTGGCTCCAAGGGCAGTATTTCACAAAGCACTGCAAGTAGATTAACAATGCCTAAACACAGGTGTGCTAGACGCTTGAAATCAAAACGAACACTGAATTGAACTTCACCTGGTTTCATCCAAACATTTGGCTGGTGTGATGAAGTCCTCTATTGGAATGAGCTCTGGAGGAACCTTCTCCATCTTCTTCAGCTTTTTCTTCAGCCTCTCTCTCAGTATCTGCTCCCTCCTGGGGTCTACTTTCTTCTTTTTTTTCGGCTCCGCTCTTATGAAAACACAAATCAATCCTCTAAGTGCACATATTCAAATACAATATATTCATTTCTAATAGACCTGTCAATCATACTTATACCACTAAATAGCCTGCAATTCAGATTAGCGATTGATTTTCTGAACAAATCTAGACTAGTGCTTGCATCATTAGTAAATAATTAACATGTGACCATCATATCAGAGGGATGGATGGAGGTTCGGTCAACGTGCTTTATGGAAATGCAATAAATTAACAAAATAATTAGGAAGTTAACCTGTAATGCCGTTAGGAGAATAAACAAACATGGTAAATGATAAACGTAGCCTCTGGAGGTCAGGGTATTCCATCCATAATAAACCTTACCTGAGAGGGGCAGATGTCTTCAGTGTCATCACTGCTGCAAACCAAGGACTCCGAACAGCGTTGTGATTTTCTGTTAACACAAAGCTGCAAAAACAACATAAATACAAGGTCAAGACACGCAGGGTCAATATTCAATTGCATTTGTCTACACGATAACCTTCACTGAATTAGCTGCAGATGGCTAGCCTCTTGCAAGCCAACACAATTCCACATACTATTCCAAACACTCACCTTGATTGAGCTGTCTGTCGGTATAAAAGCCTGCCGAGGCAGCGCGATACAGCCACCGACATGTTTCCACTGTATATTTAA
The DNA here is from genome assembly GCA_901007825.1 of Macroramphosus scolopax. NCBI lineage: Eukaryota > Metazoa > Chordata > Actinopteri > Syngnathiformes > Centriscidae > Macroramphosus > Macroramphosus scolopax. The sequence continues at coordinate 15,333 of CAAKHC010008208.1, read as the reverse complement.
TCACTATAAAATCATGGTCTGGTTCAGAATGGCTGCTCACATATAAGGCTGGCTGACTCTCTATTCGCTTGTACCCTCGTTGGGCAACGGAGGAGACGCGGCGCATGCAGGTGACGCAACGGACAATCTCGCGTCAGTTTTCTTGGTCGCACTTTCGAGTATTTTGTTTGTGAAGATTTTGAAATTTAACGGATAAAATCTTCAATCCTTCATATGCACTACCAATAAAAAAAATTGTGTTTAAAAGTACATATTTTTTAAGCATTTTGTAGCCCGTTCATTTGGTTTTATATGCGATGTTTCTGTCGAATCTAAGAATGTAAGTGAACATTTTTTGGTCGCATTATTCAGGGGAAAGGTCGCAGCTATATAACTCAGGTTTACATTCTCCCAGGATCATTTGGCTGATTGGAGCTGCCACAAAGAGATATCTGTCGAAAGGTTTGATTCCGACTCTGAAAGGTTATTGAAGCGGCATCATGGCATTGCTCAGAGGTAGGTAAACATACTTAATATCTTTATTAAGTGAAGAAAGCAGGAAGACGTGTATGAATGAACGTGGATTGGTGCTGAACTACCTGAAAATGTTCACATGTTAAAGCTACATTTTGCCATTTAGTGTATGTAGTGTATGATAGTTTTGAAACTATCAAAAGTGACCTAAAATTAATATGAAGGTCGACCTTTTCTCGGGCATATAAGGACAGTGCGGAAAACTCCTGCTCCTTACACGCAGTTATAGCAAAGTAGGCGAAAGGTGACAAGATTGTTTACATGAACTAAATGTAATTTGAATAACAGACAAAAAATTTTGTTCATTTAAAGGGTGTATTGAAGTGTCTTTGAGTCCCTTGAAAAGCACTATTACTACTACTGTTTTTTATTATTAATATTAATATCATTATTTACTATGGTTATTTTTTCAGATTTTCCCTATCTGTCCCTTCAGTTTTACAGTTTAAATATTTTTTTTCCTTTTCTCAAACATAATACAGAATCTTAACCTGAAACACTAAGGTGGACAAGTCCTTGAGTGAAAGTTACATGTTACACTGACACAGATAACATAAAGTTATCTGTGTCAGTGTGACAGATAACTGTGTCAGTGAATTAATAAGTTAAACAGTACAAAATAATTTCAGATGCGCAGTTAGTGAGTCAACTTCATTGATTACTTAATCACTAACTTGCCAATACAAATACAAACATCCCTCCCAACACTGATCTGGCTGTGGGTCAAGGGTGATTGATTTGACTCATCGACTTGATTGACTCTTTGCAGGTGTATTCATTGTTGCTGCCAAGCGCACTCCATTCGGTACCTATGGAGGTGTTCTGAAGGATCACAGTGCAACAGACCTGGCTGAACATGCAGCCAAAGCCGCCCTCGCTACAGGCGGCATCGCACCAGAGCTCATAAACAGTGTCATCATGGGGAACGTCATGCAGGTATTTATATACCCAACAGATGGAAGTCACAGATCACTATAGCCTACATGTGAAAGAGTCCATAGTACATAGACTATATCATTCCTGTGGCTCTCTTCCTCAATATCAGAGCTCAGCTGATGCGCCCTACATTGCACGCCATGTGGGTCTGAGATGTGGCGTTCCCATCCCAGTGCCTGCTCTCACTGTCAATAGGCTGTGTGGATCTGGTTTCCAGTCCATCATCAATGGTGCTCAGGTAAGGCTTCCACCAAGAACAAAGAATATACTGGCAGGAGTACAAATGTAGAATATGGATAATGGTATTGTATATCTATAAAAGATTGAAGCAATCCCAAGAAGAGCTCGGTCCCTAGATTAGTAAAGGCAAAATATTTCACATCTGTCAAGAAAATATGATACCTTTTGTCTCATTGCTCCAAAACAAACGCGTTCCCTTGTGTGTTTGTAGGAGATCTGCCTGAAGGAGTCAGAGGTGGTCTTGTGTGGCGGCTCAGAGAGTATGAGCCAGGCCCCATATGCAGTTCGCAACATAAGATTCGGTACAAAGTTTGGAGTCGATCTCAAGGTTTGGCTTTTCTTGATTATGTATGCTTATCACCAATTGAAAATACGGCTTGTTATAAAACCTCCCCTCGTCTGGTGAACAGCTTGAGGACACTTTATGGGCAGGGTTGACTGACCTGCATGTCAAAATCCCAATGGGAATCACAGCCGAAAACTTGGCAGAGAAATACAAGATCACACGAGAGGACTGTGACAACTATGCATACCAGACACAACAAAGGTGGAAGGCAGGTCAGAGAAACTACATTTTTTGATATCTTTTCCAAAAATGTCATCATTCTTCCAACTTACAATACAATAAACAAAAAGGATATTTTGGAAGATATTCTTGTAATATTATATTTAACATTTTTTCTTTTTCCATAGCTAACGAGGCCGGTTACTACACAGCAGAAATCGCCCCCATTGATGTGAAGTCAAGGAAGGGCAAAGTGCCCATGACTCAGGATGAACACCCTCGTCCTCAGACCACACTAGAACAGACGGCCAAACTGTCTCCTGTCTTCAAGAAGGGGGGGACTGTTACCGCTGCCAATGCTTCAGTGAGTCCACGCGACCAAGTGTTGAACTCTTTTGATGATCTGAAATGATAATTTTACATTTTATAACCTATCCACCTGCCTAGGTGAACACGCCTGCTAAAATAAGACAGGACATTGCGGATATAAGGGTGTGCCAGAAGTAGTGACTTATGATTTGTTTGACATTGGAAGACGACATAAAATATGTACAGTATATTACTCAGGAATAAGATGCTGTCTTGCCATTTCTGCCAATTTTCACCGGAAACCAGAATTTATTGGAACATTTTCTTATGAATTGTTCGTGAATGAGGTCCAAGGTTTTTACTCTCATATATCTGCAATGAGAAGTTTCATTAGCAAATCCAGTTAACTGTTCTGTGTCTTCAGGGTGTGTCTGATGGTGCTGCTGCTGTGGTGATTGCAAGTGAAGATGCAGTCCGTGAACACAAACTCACTCCGCTGGCCAGAATTGTCGGCTATCATGTGTCTGGCTGTGACCCAAGCATTATGGGAATTGGTGAGTGACACTACTGTGATATACAGTGACTAAAAAGGTATTTTGTTAAAATAAAAACAAATGAATGAATACTGTTCCTTATATGATTACAGGCCCAGTTCCAGCCATCACTGAAGCCCTTAAAAAGGCTGGTCTTTCTGTCAAGGACATGGACCTTGTGGAGGTCAGTTACTGAAGTTGAAACATTTAAATTCTTTGACACACACTAACCGGCCACTTCATTAGGTACACTAGTACAATCTAACTTAATTTAATACAACAGCTCTGCCATAAATTCTCTCCTTACAAATATGATCATATTCAGTTTTATTCATGCTGTCACACAGGTATCACATAAATTCACGTTTATTTTTGAGGTTGCAGTTTGCAGTGGTATTTAACTGGACTGCATTATATTTAATTGTTTTTAGTATTTTTGACACTCCATTAACATTATTGACAGGGGCAGAATATTGGAAACACGTCATAATGCACTTGAATACAACACATGACCTAATAAGAAACATAATCTTGACATAACATGTGTTGCCATAGATTTTATGTATGTATTGATTTATGCATATGTTGCCTACTTACACTGATGTCATCTGCTTCACAAAGGTGAATGAGGCTTTTGCCGCTCAGTACCTGTCTGTTGCCAAGTCCCTTGGACTGGATCCAGAGAAAAGCAATGTAAACGGTGGAGCTATCGCCATTGGACATCCTCTTGGAGCATCTGGTGCACGTATCACTGCTCACCTGGTTCATGAGCTCAGGTAGCCCTGTCATTAGCAGTGATATGATACACTAAATAAGCTGAGCTTGTATGCAGTTGCTTAGCATTTTGAACTCTTTTCTTCCCCAACAGGCGACGAGGGGGCAAGTACGCTGTTGGCTCCGCTTGCATCGGAGGAGGCCAAGGCATCGCCATCATCCTCGAAAAATGTTAACTGGAGAAGCTTCTGATATGCTCAGAGGAGGAATGTCATGCACACAACGTCCAGTAACATAAAAGAAATATTAGTGAGCAATCACTTTCTTCTAGGCCTTTCAAATACATATAAGATAATATATGTCCTTCAACACAAAAGACTGCTTCTCATTTTAGACTCTGACACACATAGAGGAATAACTTAAACACTAACTTCCACTTTGTTCAATCTTTCCATGTGTTTAGGAAATAATTAACAGATGCCTTGGAAGTGAATGTAAAAAGATAATTCTTATGATCTACACTTAAATAATTTTCTGTTTCTGTGTGATTGAAAGACAGCGCTAACTCTATGGTTTGGTAATGCTCATTACCTTAATAGCACAGTCAGTTTTGAAGTAACAAAACATGATATTTCTTTTTGACTGTTTGGTTAATACATTATCAAGGTTATGTCTTGCATAAAGCCTCTCTCACCTGCCTCTCTGTTCCAGCAAAGAACAATTTTGTATTTCTGTGTCAAATAATCTCAATAAATGACATTTTTGAAAATATTAGAAGTTTTTCTCACTGCCCACACTGTAGGCTCAGCTTTTAACAGGTGCCAATGTTTATTTGTGGTTTAGCAGGGAATGAAGCTGATTTCACAAACAATTTATTTTCCATCTGAATTTGAATGATGATGTATTGTTTTATTTTACTTATTTATTTTCAACATAGGTCTGCATATTCTGTATGAGTTTTGTTTACATCTAACATTATTCATTAACTGTCTATTACAGCGGTCATTTTGCATCTGAGTTTATCTTCGCAGCCTCTAGCACAAAAAGTACAGCAGTAAATTAACCATTACATTATTTTATTATGGCTGTTATTTTGTCAAATGTTTTCAAAAGGGTGTAGAGAACTGATTCCTGATCATTATAGAGGATCATTGTAGTATTTAAACATAGAAAATTCACTTAAATGGTGTTTGCGACGTTACATATTTTTCTTTTAAAAGACATTGAACAACGCAAAATAGGAACATAAAAAGACAAACGTCTGCAGAAATGTTTAGGTTTTGTTTTTGTTAGAAAGGTGCAGCATTCAGAGTATAGAAATGTATACAAATGAGAATAAGGGCAAGATGTTAAATATATGATATTAAACCTATATATCACTTAAAGAAACACCTTTAAGAGAGAAAGACATGTTTAACAGAAACGCAAATTCCTATCGTGCTGTACTGATGAAACCAAACCAAGCCAAGCCAGTACTTCTGTATAATAAGAGCTATGAGACTACAAGGACCAGAATAACCGTAAAAACTGACGCTACTTACGTCAACGTCATCGTGCAGCGTCCTTATATGCGTCACATCCCCGGATGTCGGTCTTTTTTTCATAGCAAAGGTAAGAATGCCTTGCCTTCGTGTTCCTGTGGAAATAAAATCTGTCCTAATCTGCGTTATTGAATACAATCCAAAGTTTTTAAGTATCACTAGACGAATTTACGTTTCTTAACGATGCTTTAGACATAATTATTACTCGGGATGTTTGCACCATGTCTCTTATAATAAACAATTTAGTTCATCGGCAGTCCGAGGCCGCCGGCTAGCCTTCGTGCTGTCTGTTTGCTAAGTGGCTAATGGAAACGTGTAGGAATTAGTTGGCCTCATGTAATGTTCGGTCTTAATATTGCTTTGTGTTCTTACGTGTTTGTTTGAACAATTGTCTCTAAAGAGAAGGGTGGGTTAGCACGTAAAAACTCATCTGCTTTATTTTGCTAAGTGCTAGCCAACGCTACTTCTCACCATGTTTGAGGTGTGTAGCTTAGCATGTACAATGTAGCAATCAGCGAAACCATTATATTTACAGCAGTTATACATATTGCTGTGCTATTCTTCCTGTTAAATGTGTAGGTCCCATGCTAATCTTAAACTGTCTGAGGTTGTTATTGTTCAGGTTGGGTTAGTGAATGACTAAGTTAACCGCTGTTTTACCTTGTGTCAGATGGCAGAGGGAGACAAAAAGGCTGCCAAGAAGAAGCACGGGAGCCGGAACCCGGTTCTGGCCCGGGGAATCGGTCGCTACTCCCGTTCTGCTATGTACGCCCGCCGGGCAATGTACAAGAGGAAGACCAAGACCACAGAGACCAAGGTGAGGGCACAGCATTCAAAACCTCATCTAAATGCATAATATTCATCCCAATAAGTTATGATTGAGAACTGCATAATTTATATTAACTTTAGATGGAGAAAAAGATCAAAGTGAGGCCACAGGCCACTGTTGTCAAGACAGTTGGTGGAGACAAGAACGGAGGCACTCGTGTTGTGAAACTGCGCAAGATGGTGAGTGAGAATTTTCCTTTGTTTTTTTTTTAAGGTAATGACGGACATGTCAAAATTTTCATTGCTGATATTGGAATTGATTTCAAAGATGGGTAACACACATCCAGAACATATTCCTGTCAGAGAATATAAGGCCTCTGAGGCCTTAAATTTGGATTCAGTGACAAGTAGCTACTTGCAGACAGGCAATTCAGGTAATACTATAGAATAAAATGCATGCTGTTTGAGGTCTATTTTGCAGACTGTTTTAAAGACTTCAATGTGGTAGAATATACAATTTTCTCCAAGAAGGGTTAATGCTAGAACAGTTAGAATTTTGTCACTGGTTTCAGAGCATTATAATTGATGTGATGAGTCAGATCACCTGATGCACTGCTGCTGTTGTCATTTCTATTGTATATGACATTTCCAATAACATTGGATGGAGATGAAGTTTTTCCTTTGCTCTTGCACAGCCCCGGTACTACCCTACAGAGGATGTCCCCCGTAAATTGAAGAGCCATGGTAAAAAGCCTTTCAGCCAGCACAAGAGGAAACTCCGCTCCTCCATCACCCCTGGAACAGTCCTCATCCTGCTCACTGGTCGTCATCGTGGAAAGGTGTGAACCTTTTACAAGTTTTGGGAATGTCAAAAGAACCGGTACTTCGGTATCAAGTCGATGCCAAATTCTGTAAACTTGATGGTACCGTAACCGCATACTGGACACAAACAACATGCCGAAAGGCTGTCAAATGCCACAGGGTGGGATGTGGAAAGCCCACAACGAGTTGTGCGTGCCTTCCGGAGGGTAGAGACAGACTTCAGATCACGGAGGGGCTGCATGAATCAAAGCGCTGTTAATGTGCTTTTTATATATCCACCATGTCTACATCTTCTAATAACCAGAGAATGTCTGATGGGACATAAAAAAAGATGCGTGTTAAAGCGGAGTCCAAATGGGAAGAAGAAAATGAATATGAAAAATCAGGAACTTCTTGTAATCTTGAAACTGCTAGGACAAATGGGTTAATAGATATGCAGTGCGAATAACAGCAGATTTATCCGTGCTTTTAAAATATCCAACCAGTCTGTCTCCTAATAACTGAGAATGTTTTTCCTCGCATATTGGTATCTACTTTGGTTTTATTGCTGGACTACAACATGCGCAAGGCGTAACTAGTTTTTCGTAGCTGGCTAATAATGAAAATTCTAAAATGATTGTCGAATATAACTAGGCGCAGAGCTTTCATAAGGAACGAAAATATTTTGACAAGAGTGGTAACATTGTCACCTTTCAACAAACCAAATAAATTGTTTTCAGTTCCCTGTGAAACTTCATGGCTGTCCCAGTCTACTTTAGTAAATGGGGAAACGTTTTAATATTTCATGTGAAATATCGGTTATAATAGTAATCGATTCTTTTTCACTCAAATGATACAGCGGTGTCGCATCATTGCCCTGATAGATTGCCATTGTTCGGCAAATGGTCACTGGTGTTTCGAAACAAATCAAACATTAGGAATACTGGTGTTGCTCCTCTGATTGTTTTTCATACCCAATTATAGTAGACGACCCGTTACCATCGTGTCAGTGGTGATTTAGTTCTGTTTAACGTGGAAGTTAGACCCCAAATACACTTAAACTGAAAATATTCTCACTTGAAAAATATAATAATGCCATGAGGAGTTAAATGTATAGAAGTGAAAGGATTGATGTAAATGTTAACATGTCTAACAATTATACAGATGTCCCTTTCTGTAGACAGTTTTGCAAATTGTCATACAATAATTTATACTGGCAACATTAGTCTCATAGCGTTGCCTCTTTATCACTATTGTACTATAAAAGATGCTCGCCTGAAGCAATAGTGATGCACTCCTATTGTCCACACAAATGTTGTGCTTAACAGGCGTGCTGGACAAATAACTGCAATCGCACACCCTCGGTACCACAGACATTGTCCCTCCCTCCCACTCACAGCTACATGGGCAAGTTATGGAAGCATGCAAGTGTGCCCACACACACTTCGAGCAGTGGCTGACCTAAATGTTGCAGCTATGAAGCTGACAGAGCCCTCTGGATGAAATGTGGTGTCATGTAGATTTATTCTCCCCTGTTTATGTATCATGCAAGTGGATTGTAACTATTAAATTGCTTTGACTGCAGGTTGTGTTGCTCTGCAAGTGTTCTAATGGGTCCAAGTACTGATAATGTGCTTGACGTAATCTTACCCATGTGTACTAAATACCCTCGATACAGCTTCTGTGCATGATACATGACCATTTCTTTTCTTTTTTTTTAGCGTGTGGTCTTCCTGAAGCAGCTCTCAAGTGGTCTCCTGCTTGTCACCGGTAAGGATCAAATTATGTGGTAAACGTTGTGTTAACAAAACATTTTCCCTTATTGATACAATAATTAACATAAGCCCTGAATTCATTTTAATTAACTTTTTTTTTTTTGAACACCTTTAGGCCCTCTTGCATTGAACAGAGTCCCCCTGCGCAGGGCTCATCAGAAGTTTGCCATTGCCACGAACACCAAAATTGACATCACTGGCATGAAGATCCCCAAAACTCTGAACGATGCCTACTTCAAGAAGAAGAAGCTGAGGAGGCCCCGTCACCAAGAGGGAGAGATCTTTGATACAGAGAAAGAGGTAAATAGACTTGGAAGTTGAGAAAAAACATTGTACAAATTTTGATTGTGATGGGACATTAGACTGATTCTGCTTTTTTGTCATCTGTAGAAGTACCAGTTGACAGAGCAGAGGAAAGAGGACCAGAAGGCTGTTGACATTCAGCTCCTGCCTCTCATCAAGAAAGTACCTCAGCTGAAGGGATACCTGCGCTCCTCCTTCTGCCTGTCTAATGGTGTCTATCCACACAAGCTGGTCTTCTAAATGTGTTATAATAAAGTATCAGTCTTTCGCCAACACTTGTCATTTGTACTGAAATTTTGTTAGCCTAGTGAGTTTCCTATCAAGATTTGTGTCCGACTCGCACACAAATCAAACTGCTGATTTTTATAGACTGGGTGAATTTGGCATTGAATGTTTTTGTACTAATCTGATAGGTCAATGCCACAAACAGCCAGGCAGTGTGTACTACGGTGTAAACCAGAAATTGGCTTCACAACAAAATCAAATAATTTGTGCTGAAATCCCTAACAGGCAGTGAGAGGCGATTGAAATTGTTTGATTAATGGTCAAATTAGTATGTATGCAGCAATATATTACATGTTTGAACATAGTCTTGTATACAGCCCGGTATCAAGATACACCGCTCATCATTGTATTGCTGCCAGAGAGCCTCATAGATTAGAGGCCTGTAACCATGGTAACTTTGTGTATGGTGAATTGACAAAATTGCTGAAATTGAAAGATTCTACCATTGCATTGTGGGATAATGTAAGTTTAGCATCCAGTTTCTGAATACTGTTTAGTATATGATGCATCAATACAGGATGTATACTCATCTGCATTATATACTGCAAATAAGGTGCTATACATTTTAAACACAATTTGGTTTAATGGGAAAAAACAGACAACATTGGACCCATACAGCTTAATAGCTATGCTTTAATTAAAAAATGACGTCTAATGCAACAAGACAAAAATAAATACATGTGTTTCATCCTTTTACATGGCCACATTTTTTATCCTCAAAAACAGAACAAAGTAGAAAGCAGCACAGAAAAAAGGCAGCGGCCCCTGGCCAAGGAATGATGAGTGCCTTTGTTGAGTCAGTCAGTACTGTGTATATGGTCAGTTGGTGTTGGAAATGCATTCCCCCTTAGCCGGACTTAAACAGCAGAATGGCCACCTGACCCAAGTAGAAGTAGATGAAATGCTTCGTCTCATGAGTCACATAGCTGCCAAAGTTCCTCCCAACGATGCAGTGCCAGGTTGGGTTATATTTCTTGTCAAACTCCTGTGGGACAAAATCACATTGAAACAGGTATGCTAGAAACATGGAAAAACAATTACTATTGAAGAAAGATGTAAATATTGAAGTGAAAACAAGCAGTCCGCTATGTAACTATATATATACACAGAGCATCATTTATTGTTTCAACGGCTATCACTATTGTAGCAGAGTGAAATGCACACTGCCTGGCTGATTGTTTGTGGCTTTGACTAAATACTTCATTGAATAACTTAATGTGATACCCTTACTATTTTCCCACCGTTTTCAGACATGTCTGTTAGGCTAAGCTAGAACCGGTGATAAAATACCTTGAAATGAATGTATTTATGGTATTTGTTTATAGTCTGGTTTAATTTACCACACCTCCTTGATAATTATATTATCCTTTCATTTGTCTAGGTGAAAAATACAGTATCTTTTCAAAATGAGAATATTACATTAAATCAACATAGTTCATAATCTCTGAAAAGGATGTCAAGATTTTGGGTATGTTTGTCGGGAGAATAGCGCAAAAAACATCAGGCCTGTTTTCTTGAAAACTTGATGGAGGGGAGGAGTATTGGCCAAGGAAGAGCCTGTTGAATAATCGGAAGGTCTGGACTTACTCAGTAATCTCCAAGTGACCTTCTAATACACTCGATTTAAACTATGACATTTTTTTGAATCCTGTTGCCCTGAAACCAGCACAGTAAAGCTGTAAAATGTACGGTAAGTGACACTGCATGGAGTACATGAAAGATGATACATCATGGTTTGAGTTTTTTGGCAGTAAGGATTACAGGACAGCCAGTATACGAGACAGGTTTCCTCGGTAAGAGTTGTGACAACTGGCAATACCAGGCTGGGTGTGTGAAATGAATGATGCACTGGATTGCTTGAAACAGCCTCATCCATGCATGCATGGGGGAAAGTTATACAATGGGAAACATAGATTAAGTAAGTTGGCTGCGTCAGCATTTGTTTCACCTTTTTGATGAATGCAGCAATGTCTTTCTCGATATTGTACTTCTCCAGGGCCTGCGTGGCACACTCCACGGCGTCCTGCTGCATGTCCTCCGACATATCAGCATTCTTGATCACTGCCTTTCTGTCAGACATGGTTGCCCTGGGAAACCAAAACATAGCGAGGGACTTATCATTTTCATAAATGTGTTAAAGATATATAAATACGATAGAGCATCTCAGCAAACAGTGAAGAAAAAAAACTGCAAGTTAGTGACTAAGTTATCATTACATAATAATTGACACACAATATTTGAACTGCCCATTTCGACTTGTGTTACATAACTTCCATCAGCGGCAAGCTCACTGGATGCGCGCTCTGCATTGTTTCTATGGATACGCAGCATTTTACACCATTTAACATCGCGTGAAAAAATCTAACACCATTTGAAAAATTCTTCTTATGGGAGATTGCACAACGTTAAGACCTATTCTGGAAGTAATCTTACGTTAACTTAAGTAACAATAAACGCATACAGATGACGTTATTTTACTAGCCTCGAGGTGCAGCCATGAGTAACGTTACTGAAGTAAACATCCCATCTGTTTAAAATATAACGCAAAACATAATCACAGGCTTTACTCAGGAAGCAGAAGGGTTTACTAAGAAGAGAGCTTTGCTAGTAGCAACACCTCGCAACATAAATATTCTGCGATGGAAGACCTGTCGATGACAGCACAGTCAATCACGTTAGCTGTTAATTTCCATGCAAGCAGATATGGAAATATCGTCAACATGTCAACAGAATTAATTAAAATTCATACAAATGAATCCATGGAAAGTTCTTAAAGGTACCTACTAGTCTTTCGTCTAGTATTTGTTGAGGTTTAAATTGATGACCGCTCCTTTGGCGTCAACTCCCGCGAAGTGGTTGACACAAAAGTGATGTGGGTGTGTAATAGTGAGCGACTGCTGCTTTGGCTTGGTCCTATTGGCGGATATTAACGCACAGCTCGCTGCTACTGGCTGATTCAGGTCTTTCTTTCTGGTGTGTCTGCTTGCAGTTTATTTCAGACCACAATGCCTTGCAACACTGTAGTTGCCATTATGACCATGGTGAGGTACCACTAACGGCAACATGTAGTGATTTAATCCACCTTTATGTTTTCTTAACGCACCATAAAGTGAACAGATTGTCGTACACCTCATAAACATTTTGAAATCTAAGGATTCAGTTATGGTCCCCCTTTGTGTAGTAAATATGATTTCTTACCAGTGTTTTAAATCTGGTAAGGTTGGACACAACTTTTGCAATAAAAACTTGACATTTTGCTGAAGATGTACAAATGTACAAAAGATGTGACTGTAAACATATATTTGTCTACACACATTGGTCACAGTATATTGCACCTTGCTTCAATAACAAATGTACATGACTAATTTTGTAAAATCATATTTCAAAAAGGGCTTTCCACTATGGGTCTGTTATCATAGATCAAGAGAAATTGAAGGTCTATCATAACATCTTGCAAAAATATCTGTTTCTGTATTCCCCACCATTGAGCTGGAGACCAAGAACTATTCATCAGACAGCTATTTTCTTAAATATTTGCCTTATGTCTTTATTAGCAACCATCCACACCCAAAACTGTTTGACACACCTAAACCTATTCAAGTTGCATGTTACAGACTGAAATCTGTGCCATTACGATTTAATCCAGCATTACTTTCCTATAACCTGGCCAACTATCTTACTGTACCTACTGCTTTTCAGAATGCCTCCCTGACGTTTTTTCTGACCTACCATTAACATATTGGTTTTCACACAACCAAACACATTAGATTAATCAAGTTTACCAGTAAAGCAGTCATATTCACACATCTATAACTAAGAGACTTTATCCACTCTGCAAAGAATGGGGATCTATTCTAAAAATACATAAAATACGTACATTAAAAATAGTGTAAAAAATGGATACTCTTTGAATATGGCTATTTGTCATTTGTCAAGTGAGACACTAAAAGAAACATTGCTTGTACAACTTGGACCTGAAAGATATACAACAATCAGTTAGCCATAAACATACTGGCAGTAACTTTAACAGAAGCCAGCCATCATCAAGATTGGTCATCTATAGTATGTAGGAAGCGTACACCATGATCCTTTCAATTAAAAAGTATTTGTGGTACATAAAAGTATGGGTGAACATAAAAAGTAACAATGATGGAGAATAAAAAGATAACAGAATAAAAGAAAGCTGCTATGTACATTTAGGTTATAATAGTTTTACTTTAGGCAGTAAAATGTCCAGTACTACTCTTCAACTACACTGAATGATATATTAATGAGGGACACAACAGCACACAGATTTGTAAACATGCTTTGGGTCTTGTTTGCAGGGAAGCAGATGTAACTGAAAGCCGTTGTCTTCTTCATTCGCTGCGGTCCTTTGGCTCCCTGTATTTGTAGTGGATGTACTCAAAGATGTCTCTTTCGCTATCCACTAAAAGAGGCTCCCCCGCCATCCCTACAACAGAGACACAAAGAAAAATGATTGATATTGAAAGATGACAGTATTCATCATTAGTTAATGACCGAAGTCAGAAGTCACACAGGGCTTGTGAAGCATTGAACCAGTTCATATTTTCATTCGCAAAACTCACCAGTGACCCCAAGTGGTCGTATGGTGTACTCGTTAAGAGTGAAGCCCTTCTCCAGTGCATGAGTTCTCATGTTTTTATTGAAGATATCACTTCCAGTGAAATACAAAACACCGCAGTAGTACTGGTCTTTGGGAATTAACCTTGGGGAAAGAGGACAAAGGACATCTTAGGGCAGGCATAGCTGTAGTTGTAAAGGAGGATTAAACTGTTTTTCGATACATTCAAATGGCCGTGCTGATTACTGTAGTAGGTAGAGAGAACATTTTAACTGCAGGATCACATGATTGCTCCTCAAAATAATAATAATACAAAATATGTGTTGAATTAGACAAACACCTTCTTTCGAAGTCCATGTTGCTCTGCATAACAGTTTCTGCTAAATGTAACAATATCAGCATGAGAGCTGCTCTGGCCAGGACTCGCTTGCCTGCAGTCAGCAGAGCGTTTAGCATCCTCAACACTGTTGCCAAATTCAGGGAAATGTTCAGCCCAGAATAAACATTGGAAAAAAATGTCTAAAATGTTTTTTACCCACCGTTACCATTTTAAACTACACCGGTGGTGTAAAACATGCTGTTGTCCTTGCAAACGCACTGCATTCTTGATTCTGATCACTGCCTATTAAGTAAAACCTCGTGTGAAGAAACGGACAAAAGTGTACCGAACATCCTGTTGCACATGGAAATCTGTGGTTCAGCCTGGGAACCAAAGCAAAATCAAGATATCTTTGGTCTTAGACATTAATACTGGTCTAAGCTTTTATCGCACACACAGAAACCATGTCGTGCAACCTGCTACGGTCATGATCAATCTTTCCAACAGTGCACTTTAGAACTAATGTTTGGAAGGAGCAAGTTAAAATGGCGGTTGGAGTTATATGGGATGGTCTATGTCAGAGCATTTAATTCTGCTTGGTTGCTGTTGAAGGATGTGAAAGCTTATTACCATAATTTTGCCCAGTTGGACGATTTCACAGTTGGCAGATGTTTACACATAGCACCTTGAAAATGTCAAAATGTAGAAAGCAATATAAAATATGGCACCTAATATCAATTCGCCTGTGAAGGTATTCTTCCTCATCTTCATCATTTTGTTGCAGCTGGCAGACTCCCTGGAGAAACAAGATCCAGCACATTGTGACTGCAGTCGTGCACTTAACGGGTTAACTACCGTTTCGTGCTAAGTAAATAACACACACAGCAGAGCACATGAGGGTAAGTATGCAGTGGTCCCACCATGAACTTTGTGTCTCCTTTGGACAGAGTGTCGGTCACAAAACCAATGGACTCCAAATGCTCAACCACGGCACGGAGGAGCTTGGGCTGGATAGGAAGGTGAATAGTAGAAAATTCAGTAAAATAGAAAATCATGAAAACAATCTGAATTATACAACAGGCTAACTGAGCACAAGTGGAGAAGATTCTTACTTGCTTCTCAGTCTCAGAGGTGTATTTTGGGTGGGTCAGCAAAATATCAATATCCCCACTGGATGCAGCGCCTGGAAATTATGAATGTGTGAAT
>CAAKHC010008206.1:0-10879 GCA_901007825.1 Macroramphosus scolopax | reverse complement strand
GGAGATGTTTGGCTCTGGGTACAATGACTCTCCCAGCCTGTCCGTTGAACATGACAGTGTCTTCAGACAGACATTGAAGGACCGCAGCCTCCTCATGAAGTAGAGCCGGCTCTGCCCTTTCTTATAGAGTGACCTCTGTATCCCTGTTGTCCAGGCATGATCCGGAGCCTGGCTGCCCACTGCCTGAACCCAGAGCAGGAGGTTGGAGCGTGGGCTGGTGCTGGAGGCGATGGGGACGGTCACCACTCCAATCAGCTCCGGCTTGCTCTGCTGCTTCAGTATCTGGAGAACCTGGAGAAGCTCATGTACAACGCTTACGAGGGCTGTGCCAATGCCCTCACTGCCCCACCAAAGGTGTGCAAAGAAAAGCCCGGAACTCCACTGCTGGTGTAACATGACATATAGTAATAATTTATTTGCTTATGTATAACTAATATCATACTAATTATTCCTTTTCTCTTAGGGCATCAGGACATTCTTCTACACCAACCGTCAGACATGCCAAGACTGGCTGACAAGAATCCGCCTGGCCCTGATGAGAGTCGGTCTTCTGTCCGGCCAACCAGCGGTAACCATCCGTCACGGCTTCGACCTGCTTGCAGAGATTAAGAACAGCAGCGCCCAGGTATTAATACACTTCACGTTAATGTTTTCAGATGAGCAACTTACACTCTGCATCCACATGCGTCAGTTCTGTTAATGGGAAGCAAAAAACGCAGACTTGAGTGGCAGCATCATGTTTAGTATAATCTGGTTGGACTATTAACGCTGTGATGTGCTCGTCAGGGTCCAGAACTTGAGGTTCCTCTGACGTTGTTGGCAGAGGCTCTTTGTGAGCTGCGTTGTCCTGATGCCATCCAGGGCCTCGCAGCCTGGAGCCTCTCGACCACTGGAAGGAGTCTCAGCTGGTTGTCTTCTGTGGCCTTGCAGGCTGAGGGACGGTAAGCCTGAACCAACCACACACAAAATTCAGCATCATCCTTTAACTAATTCATATGTGGATATCTTAGTCCTCCACTTATGTTTGCTTCATTTATTTGGCTTCTACTACAATAATATGTGCCTGTGTGTGTGTGTGTGTGTGTGTAGGTTTGAGAAGGCAGCTTTGGACTATCAGGATCAGCTGTCTGCAGTTACAGGGATGGACTGCAGCATCAAAAGCTCCGAATGTTATCTGCTCAAACTCTCCAGCAACACCAGCAGCCCCAAACACACCGGCAACGGTAATCCATTTTAATTCAGTCCAGTCTTCTTGATTCTGTTAAACTCCACTGTGAAGACTGTAATGCACCCCAGCATTGGCGATCATTGGACTTCTGCTTACTGTGATTTATTGGATTTCCTCTGAAAAGGTGACGGAAGGAAGACCGTCCTGCTGAAGCCAAGTGAGTGCTCTCCTGAGGTGGTTAACCTCCTAGCCAACAAAGCATGTCAGTGCTATGTGGGACTCTGTGATTGGGCCTCAGTTAAAGAATGGCAGGCCAGCGTTCACGCCCTTAAACAGAACTCCACCAATCCACTCAGCATCAACCTGAGGGCCGATTTCAACTACATTCAGGCCCTAAGCTGCTTCGAGGAGGGAGATTTCACAGAGTGTGGGGCTCAACTGGAGCTGCTGCCTGGAGAGGACTATAGCTCTCTGTCCAGCAGCAAGGACAAGCTGGGTGAGGACATTACTGTCTTAAGGTCGATACATTTCTCCAATGAATTGATGAATCCTGTCAGTGAAACTGTTTTCGAAGGTTTTCCTCAGCATTCTGTTTAAGGTTGAATGTTTATCTTACATCTTTGTTTGTGTGTCAGATCTGAAGAGACTTCTGCCCTCCATGAGTCCAGATCCAACCGAGCTGCAGAGAGCCATTGAGGTGCAGCTCCTTCGCAGCGCTGTTAGCGCAATGACCAAAGCCAATCAGCAGCAGGAGCAGAAGGCCACAGCCAATCCAGAGTGAGTGTTTACACCCAGACTTAGACACTTGGAAATGTTGTTTAGAGGCTTAACTATCATGGTGGTTCCTGCTGTAAATGTTTTGCGAACATGCTTATATTAAACTGTTTGTACAGTTAACTTTGTCGAAGAGGTGTGCAGCAGTATTTTAGTAAGTCGTGTGATGTTGCAGTACATTGGTGCGCTGCCTGAAACAAACTGGACGGATCTGCTTGGGGCCCCTCCGCCTGTCCACCCTCACCCTCTCTAACGCCCTGCCCACCCTACCAACCCTGCAGCTGCACTGCACTGCCACCTTGGAGAATACACTCACCGGACAAGAAGTATGTGCACCAACATTCATTTGATTTAAACTAAGAATGTTTGGATGGATTTATTCATTCTTAATGTGATGGTTTGGACCAGAGATGGCTGTCCAAAGGAAATGTCTAATGTCGGTGGTGTGTGTGTTTCCATTCTTTGTAGGACAGTGTGATTCCTCTGTTTAGTGAGGCTTTGAGCACTTGTAAGCAACAAGACGTGCAGCCTTTCCTTCAGGCCCTCAGATACACCATGTTCCAGAGACAACTTCTCAACAAACTCAGAGGTAGCAGTACCGTGCCATAATTCTATGCCCCTAATGTAACTGTTTCTATTGTTGACTCACTTACCCAGAACCATGGAGAATAAGACCCCTCTTTATTCTCTTCCAGGTTCCTCTCCCTCCATAGATGGCCACTTAATGGAGCTGTGTCTGACGGCTGTCAAATTTGCTCGGAAGAAAGGCAACATTGCCCTGGCGTCCCGCCTGCTCAGCCAGTGCAGTGACAGGACACAAGCGGAGGATCAGACGGACGAGCTGAGCAAGGCGTTCAGGCGTCTCACCCTGGAAGGAACTCTGGGCGAGAAATGGGGACCAGAGCTGCAGATAGAAAAAGCCAAAGTACTGAGGGCTTCAGGTGAGGAGCAAGAGACAAACAACAGCTGTGAATTACGTTTGTGGGGAAAGAATGATGAAAATTATATTATCATATTGTCGAGGCTCGAGCCACCGTATTCCGTTTCCTCTAAGCGGTGTCTTCTCCATAGGCGAGTCCATGACAGCCATGGAGATGCTGAGTGGAGCTGCCCTGTCACATTGCTATGTGGGGAAGAATGAAGGTGCTGCCTGCCGCTCACTGCTGACACTCTGCAAATGGCTGTTGGCCGACTGGAAGGACATGATACCTCAGCTCAAACAGGTATTCACACCTAAACTCACTTGACCCTTTGGTTCAATGTAAATAAAATGCTCAGCCAGCATATCGTCCTTCCAATGTTCTACATCAAGTTAATTTGTGTTTTTCTAGGTGGTGAAGAAGTCGGGAGCAGTAAACTCATCCACTGCTATGGGCACCATGTCACCTCTGTGTCAGAATATCACCGCTCTACTTGACCTTCCCCTCGTGGACCAGGGCATCGCCCACATCACCACTGAGACCTCAGGTAACGTTTACAGTACAGGCATTTGTAGGTCACTCAATACATTAGTTCAACCACCGCTCGGTTGGAGCACTTGTGTGACTCCGATCCTTTGACACACAATGTCCATAAACCTGACAACCCTCTGTAGCAGAGACTGGGATACACAGCATTCAATGAACTTCAATTCCTGCCGTAACTAAAGCTCTATTTATTGTTTTTTTTCTCTCTGCAGTGAGTGTGGGTGTCGGGGAGCCAGACTTTGTGTTGGGTCAACTCTACCAGCTGTCCACCAGCCTGGCCCCAGAGGTGGCAAAGTCCTGGGCAGCCCTGGCCAGCTGGGCTTACCGCTGGGGCAGGAAGGTAGTGGATAATGCCAGGTCAGTGGAGCCAGGGGACGCAGTAATGTTTTTAACCTGATTGATCGAATGCATTTAATCCTGAAATGAAGGTCGTAATGTTTCTTGTTTATAGAGATTTGTTTATTTAACTCACCTTTTGATTTTGTAGTTTGTTGTGACGTTGCTTTGTGATGTCAGGTATCTTCAGGTCAACAGCAAACTGTACAAATATATGATTTCTCATATGTTTCGTTCTCTCCAGCCAAGGCGAGGGATTGCCTCTTCTCCCTGGTGAAAAGAAGGAGATTGAGGAACTTCTGCCAGCAACCACCAGTGAAGAAGACAAGGACATCATTTACAGCATTCTGGGACAGGCCATGTGTCGACCTACTGGCATCCAGGTATTCTGTCTTCTTATAGTCAGTCCATCCTCACATGGCAGATGTCTGTATAGAGTGTATGTCCATGAGGCTCATTGCTTTGCAGTGCAGATTGTTCTGATTCTACTTCCTGTTCTTGTGTTAGGATGAGGATATGGCTCTACAGCAGGAAGACAATGAGGATGACATGGTGGATGTGATCTGGCGGCAGCTCACAGCGTCCTGCCCCTGGCTGGGGGAAGCAGGCCAGCCCGTTGCAGACGGTCTGATCCGCGTTTGGAGACGTGTTGTGGACCGCATCTTTGGCCTCTACCGGATCTCCTGTCAGGCCTATTTCACCTTCCTCAAGCTCAATGCTGGACAGGTGAGACTTGGCGTCAGCAAGCAGGAGGTGACACTCGGGATTGCAGAAAGAAGTTTAATTGATAAGAAGTTTATGAACATTGGCCTTATTTCTCACTTGATTTATTACCTCAGGAAAAATGTTCCTTCTGCCGTCTGAGGGAGTGAGAGCAGCTTCCTGTTCATTAATTCACTCTGTATCTGTTTGGTTTTTAGGTCCCTTTAGATGAGGACGACCCTAAACGCCTCCTGTCCAACAACAACATGAAACAGAGCAATGATGATGTGATCGTCATGGCAACCCTGCGTCTCCTCCGTCTGCTGGTGAAGCATGCTGGTGAACTGAGGGCAGGGCTTGAGTTGGGCTTAGCCTCCACACCTACAGCACCCTGGAGAGGTATGTCAAACCGTCTTGAAGTTTGTGTTGGGGGCCATTCTCTTCTTCATATTTTTTTTTTTTTGGAGGTGAGAATGTATTTAATTTAGTCCATGAAGGACAGTCTTTAACTGTTCCCAGATATCATTAAATGCACAATTATTGTGGTCTCATCCCTTTTTATGACCACTGGCCACTTCACCTTCTAAGTCTGTTTGTTTGGAACAACCTTCCCTTGTTCTCTGTCCTCAGGTATCACTCCCCAGCTCTTTTCCCGTCTCAACCATCCAGAGGCATACATCCGACAGAGCATATGCAGCCTGCTGTGCAGAGTGGCCCAGGACTCCCCACATCTCATCCTTTATCCTGCCATTGTGGGCTCACTCTCCCTTGGAGGTGAGGCTCAGAATGCAGGTATGCCTTATGTCTACCTATATGTTTCATTGCGTTGAAGTAATTTATTCTCACTGCATGTAAACATTTAGAGATACCAGTAGAATATTATTAGTGCTCCCAGTAATATATGTAAATACTACATCTATTGATTGATGATATGAAATGTATTGACAGGGAGCAAATTGCCATCGGCCCTGCCTACCTTCTTGGGGAGCATTCAGGCAGATGGCCTAGTTGGGGAAGAGGAGGAGGAGCAGCCAGAGAACAGCGAGCAAGGAGATGTTCCAGAAGAGCTGGTGACATTCTGCTCTAGTCAGGACCAAGCCATGATGCAGGACTGTTACAGCAAGATTGTGGAGAAGTTGTCTCTCGCCAACCCTACCATGGTGCTTCAGGTTGGAGACCTCACACAAATCCTACGCATAATATTACGTCAAAAATGACACATAATTCTGATCAAGGCAAATAGCAGGACTACATTATTGAGTAATGCTATTTAGCATATTCATGCTGTATCCCTACAACATTGCCTGACCAGTTATATGTGCTGACCAGGTCCAGCAGCTCGTGGGTGAGCTGCGCAGGGTGACGTTACTGTGGGATGAACTGTGGCTTGGCGTGTTGCAGCAGCAACACATGCACGTCCTGCGTCGGATCCAACAGCTGGAGGACGAGGTCAAGAGGGTGCAGAATAACAACACGCTGCGCAGGTGAGTAACTCAACACAAACACAAAGCAAAGCAGTGAGATCATTAATAGAGTATTCTAACCTATGTGTACTTATTTTTAGTCCTCATTTTGACCCTGTAAAGCGTCCTGAAGAACAGCAAATAGAGATTATTAATAAATCTCTTGTTTTATTTGTTGTACTGCAGGGATGAGAAGATTGCCATTATGCGCGAGAAGCACTCTGCTCTGATGCGTCCGGTGGTTTTTGCCCTGGATCACGTCTGCAGCATCACATCTGCCGCAGCAGAGACGCCACATGAGACCTGGTTCCAGCAGACCTATGGTGATGCCATTAATTCTGCACTTGAGCGATTGAAAAACCCTCACAACCCTGCCAACCCTGCCAGCAGCTGGCTGCCCTTCAAACAGGTGTGTGTTCGATTCACAAAGGGTTCAAAACCTCCGAGGGTGTTTGTTCTTAGCCCAGCCGTATACCGGGAGACTCATTCGCATGCATGCCTGCTTATTATTACGTTCATGATTTCTACACATCGTTGATACCATCATCATACAGTCAACATAAAGACTTCATCCCAGTTGTGTGTGTGTGTTGGTCAGATCATGTTGAGCCTGCAGCAGCGTGCTCAGAAGCGAGCCAGCTATCTGCTCCATTTGAACGAGATCAGTCCACACCTGGCGTCTATGAGCACAACAGAGATGGCTCTGCCAGGGGTGGTGTCGACCTCCGACACGGTCACCATACAGAGCATCGGCAATTCCATCACCATCCTGCCGACCAAGACCAAGCCGAAGAAGCTCTTCTTCCAGGGCTCAGACGGGCACAACTACCCGTACCTTTTTAAAGGTAGGAGACCCGCCCACACATGAAACCTCACTGCCAGAATGTTTGGATTTATAGTTGACTATATATACATACATTACATACATATATTTATAGTCACACAGTGCAAACATAACCTTCAGTGCAACTGTATTGTATGGAAAGTTGGTAGTTTTTAATGAGTGCAGCAATGCTTCATGGGTAGTTCACTGAGGAGAGGCAGCTGCCTGGTTTGTTAGACAAAGCAAAAAAGAGAGAACAATTGAGAAAAGCCAGAAATGTGTAAACTCTGTTGACCCTGATTAATATCCAACATTGCTACACCAGAAGTTCTCTCGTCCTCTCAGAGGAGTGATGGACTCACAGGCTGCACATGAGACAAAAACAACGCTGCTTGTTTGTTTCTTTTTCAGCACAAAGTTCAGACTTTCATACTTAGAGCGCTGCTCTGCTGTCCAATGAAAAAGAACCTTAACTTAACCTTCTGAAAACAATAAATGAAACTTCATGTGTCCAAACTTATTTCCCAAAAAGAATGCAGAGAGCTTTGGTTTTAGGAATCGTGGTTTGACAATACGATCATGGTCCTTACACAATAAT
Organism: Macroramphosus scolopax; assembly: GCA_901007825.1. Lineage (NCBI taxonomy): Eukaryota > Metazoa > Chordata > Actinopteri > Syngnathiformes > Centriscidae > Macroramphosus > Macroramphosus scolopax. The sequence continues at coordinate 3,549 of CAAKHC010008206.1, read as the reverse complement.
ATAATGAAGGGTGTTTATGTCACTCACAGAAATCCATAGAACGCCCTGTCGTCTTAGAACGTACACTGTTCTTACACACTGATATATATGGGCCCCTGAAAGAAGGGATATAACCCTCTGACGTAGTTCCAGATGGTCTGTAGGCTCTCTGTTCGCTGCATTGATCAGCAGGTGTCAGTAGTAATAAGACAGTGATTTAAATATTCTCTCCTACAGGTCTGGAAGATTTACATTTAGATGAGCGCATCATGCAGTTCTTGTCAATCGTCAACACCATGTTCACCAAGATCAACCAGCAGGAGCAGCCCCACTTCCACGCCCGTCACTACTCCGTCACCCCCCTGGGAACCCGATCAGGACTTATCCAGTGGGTGGATGGAGCCACGCCTCTCTTTGGCCTCTACAAGCGCTGGCAGCAGAGGGAAGCTGTGCAGCAGGCTCAGAAGGTAAGGCTTGCTCCTGTACGTATGTTATACTGTTAAGGAATAGGTTGACGGTACGCTGGATCAGGTGATGAGCAAGAATTCCTGCATTCCTTTTGTCCTACCAGGCCCAGGACTCGTTCCAGCAGCAGCCGGTACCTCTAGTACCCCGACCTAGTGAGCTGTACTACAGCCGCATCGGTCCCGCTCTGAAGGCAGTGGGTCTCAGTCTGGATGTGACACGAAGAGACTGGCCTCTTAGTGTCATGAAGGAGGTGCTGAAGGAACTAATGGAGACTACGCCCTCTAACTTGCTGGCCAAAGAGCTGTGGTGCTCCTGTACCACACCCAGCGAGTGGTGGAGGGTCACTCAGGTAAACATTGTTATCATTATTATTACCTATTGTGACAACAGTGTCTCCAACATTCACCAAGCTTACTCTCAATGTCTGTTTGGTTGATATTTCTTTCCTTCTCCTCTGCAGTCCTACGCCAGGTCCACTGCTGTCATGTCCATGGTTGGATACATAATTGGCCTCGGTGACCGTCACCTTGACAATGTGCTGATAGACATGACCACTGGAGAGGTGGTGCACATTGACTACAATGTATGCTTTGAAAAAGGTAAAAGGAGAGCCTCAACCTTGTTTAATCAGTTAGTGTCTCGTATATTTCTACTGATTATACTCGTGTCTAACTGCTGAAGTACACCGGGCACTGGGGCAGTCAGACGTTTGACTCCTTCTTTTAAATGATTATTTGTAATTGATATGTCATTCGACAGCCTAATATTATACAGGATAGGTACACACCAAATTCTGTAGTATTACCAAACTGAGCTTTTTTTTCTGCCTCATGTGTTCATTTGTTTTCATTCAGTGACAGTAATGTCTCACGGTCATGGAGCTGCAGTGTATACAGTGCTGAAGCCCAGTCCCATATGACAACTGTGAGGATGTTATCTTCACAACCAAATGTCTTCTTATTCTTCATATTTGAAATCAAAACTTAAATTTGAATATACACCGGTGTATTTCCATTACCATCTCCTGAAGCTGCCGGCTTCACGGCCCTCAAACAAGGACACGCACGCACAACATGAACGCAGATGGTGTAGCTCCGCCCTGCTGCATACGTGCCTGGTGTATTAGAGGGTTAAGCTTCATTGCACATCTAAACGATTTGCGCAGGAGGTCACCAAAGTGGCCTTGAGCAAACCGTGTGCTTCTGAAGTATGTTAAAGAGGAAAGAAGACAATTTCTATGAAGGTTATCCTCGTACAAAAGCTGTGTGTGTGTTTGTGCGTCACTAGGGAAGAGCCTGCGAGTGCCGGAGAAGGTCCCATTCAGGATGACCCACAACATCGAGACTGCTCTGGGAGTCACCGGGGTCGAGGGCATCTTCAGGCTGTCCTGTGAACAGGTTACTGACCATCTGTACACCTGTTCAAGACGCACCATATAGACTAACCATGTACAGGACCTAGTCTTGATCTTTCATGTACATGTTGCTGAACAAGTTCTGCCCCTTCAGGTTGTCCAGATGATGCGTCGGGGGAGAGAGACACTACTGACCCTGCTGGAGGCCTTCGTCTATGATCCACTGGTTGATTGGACTGCCGGGGGAGAGGTGGGCTTCGCTGGAGCGGTTTATGGAGGAGGAGGCCAGCAGGCCGACAACAAGCAGAGCAAGAGGGAGATGGAGAGGGAAATCACGCGCTCCCTCTTCTCCTCCAGGGTGGCTGAAATTAAGGTGAGAGCCTGACAGGATTCGACTGCTACATGGGCCCATGTCATTCTGTAAACTGTTAGCTGATGTTGTTCCACGCTGCTGTGACAGTTGCTTCATCCTAATGTAGTAACACAAATGTTCAAGAAGCAAAGCATTTGAGTATTATTTTTACCGTGTGAAGGTGAACTGGTTCAAGAATCGTGAAGAGATGCTGGCAGTGTTGCCACAAGTGGAGGAGGCTGTGGAAGAGTACTTGGTCCTGCAGGATCTGCTCTGCCAGGGGGAGAAACTACAATCCAAGCTGCAGGAGGAGATTGCCTTCCTGGAGGGGGCAGAGAACCACCCGGACCACAACATCCTCACCCTGGAGCAAAGGTCAGAAATTGCACCAAAAGATCCCTCAGATCAACATTTAAATCAGGAGAGTAATGGAGGTAGTCACTAACCCAGCAGAGATAATGTGAACAAAGGACTCACTCAGAGAGCAGGATGCCAATATATATATTCTGAAGTTGAACCCATTCTGCCTTCCTCTTCACAGGTACTCTGATCACAACCAGCTGCAGTCGCGGCAGCGGACTGTGCAGGAGGCCATTCAGAGCAAGTTGGCTGACCTGGACCAGTGGATCTCCCAGTACCAGGCAGCGTTCTCCAACCTGGAGGCCACACAGCTGGCCAGTCTCCTGCAGGACATCAGCAGCCCCATAGATCTTGGTTAGGTTCAACATGAATTAAAAACAAGTTATTGTTTTTCGAAATGTATAATAAATGAGGTATCGATTGTTGTTTCTTTTAACTCTTTTATATCCTGCTGCGTGTTTTCCTCCACTTCCAGGTCCTCCGAGCTATGTTCCTGCTACAGCCTTCTTGCAGAATGCAGGCCAGGCCCACCTGATCAGCCAGTGTGAGAGCCTGGAGGCGGAGGTGAGCTCCTTACTGCAGCAGCGTCGTGGAGCCCTTCATGGCTGCCTGGAGCAGCTGCACAGCTATGCCACAGTAGCTTTGCTGTACCCACGGACCACCCTGATGCGGCATCGGGCCCACCAGTGGAAGACTTGGTTGGAGGAACTGCTGAGAGACATGACAGTGGAGCACTGCCAGAACACTTACAGACAGTACGGAAAGCTTTTCTTTCTGGTTTTGTACTAACTATAAAACAGTGTTTACCATTGGAATGGGGAATTATACATTCAGAATACAGAATCCGGCCTTGTCTGAGGATTGTGTCCTGGTCACTCAGGATGATCCACAGACCTGTGGTCATATATCGACTACAATCAGTATGATTCTCATGTTGCTGCCATGGCCTTGTCTCCATTCTCCTTTACAGATACGAGTTGCTGTTTGCCCCTCAGTCTCCTGCAGCCTCCTGCCAGTTCCTTTCCAGTGTAGAGTT
>CAAKHC010008203.1:30942-43047 GCA_901007825.1 Macroramphosus scolopax | reverse complement strand
CCTCTGAAGAGGAAACCTCTCCAACACTTGTGGTGCTGTAAGCTTATTGTTGTTTAATTTTATGAGTATTGCATTTCAGTTCTTTTCAGTCAGTGTGTGTTTTTCAAGAGCTCATTGTACAGGTTTGTCTTCCAAATTCTTGTTTTTTTTTTACAATATTTTCTATTAGTCCTCCTGCAATTGAACTAAAGCTGAGCATTGGGCTTCTACTATGTATTCAGAGGAAACTGGGTCGAATGGTCTGGAACACCCCAGGAAGCATCAAGTTACAGACCACGCAATCACTCATCTGTCTACATTCAGGCTACTTTACATCATCATGGGCTGAGAAGCTGCTGCCAAGACAGAAACCCCTGCTGCAAAATCAACACCTTCAAGCTTTACTAAAGTTTTCAGCTGACCACATGGACAAAGGAAAAAGACCTCTGGAGAAAAGTTTAACGGTCAGATGAGACAACGATTGAGTTTTAGGTCACAGTGAATTTGATTTTCTTCTCTATTAAAAGACATTTTATGTATAGTATTCCATCCCAGAGAAAGACACTTTCAAATAAATGAAGCTTTTTTTATTCCAACTCACACAAGAAACTCAAAGTGTATTCTGCAGTCTAACCTTGACTGTAGTGTTTAATTGATTGATTTTAACAGGCACTGTTTGTTCAAAGCATGCATGAATCCTTCGTAGCAATAACACCAGCTGTAGTGCTATTAAGGCACAAAAGAGGCCTGTTAAAAACAAGGAGATTATCGAAGCTCCATGGAGCTGAGCTTCTGCTTTCGGGTGATTATGGGTGCTCTTAGGAAAAATCTTGTACCATCAGATCCAATTCTGAGAAAGATAAATTATTCCTATTCACACAAACAAGAGGCAGGCAAACAGTGTTTTTTTTCTGCACAAGAGTTTTAAATTGTGCATCACCTGTCCAACAGGATGGGAAAAGATGGTAAAAAGAGGATTACAGTCACTAACAGTTTAAGTGTTGGTCAAGTGCATGTACACACTGCAGTGGATTTCACTGTCCTGGAAATAGAAAACCAGGTCTTGATTCCTGAGCCTTGTTCCATTTCCCCCATATGTTCATTTTCTCCCTAAAACAAATTGCCCGAAAATATGCATGACGTAGCAGCATTGTTTAGTCAATTAAATGTGACTTGGAATTATGATCAACAGATTGCTATGGTGCTCATAAATAGAACTGTTTTTTTTTTCCAAGAAGCTTCTCCACACAGGACTTACATGACGAGAAAGAAAAAGCAAATGTATGATAATTGTGCTCTGCGTGACGTTTGCTGAGGATTAAGCAGATTTAAATTACTCATTTCAGAAAGTTTGTCTTATCGGAAATAGATTTAATGATGTTCATGTACAGCGACTGACTTGTTTGATTATCTGTCACGATCAGAGCAGCTCACTGCCAGAGATACTTCCCTCGGAGGTGACACATCTGTTGGAAACTGTCAGCTGTCCTTTCACGTCATCACATATGCTGAGTGGGGCAAGGCACTCAGGGAGCTTAACCTGAAGTCACCCGGCCCAAAAGTGTCTTCCCATTTCAGTCATACATGGCTCGTTTCGGCCTGAGCTGCAGACATGATCTCTGCCACAATTATGTTTTTCACCTCACCTTTTGTTTTTGTATGCACAACATGGTGAAAACAGAGAAACATATGTTATTAGTTCTTCATTGAAAAGTCTGCAGCTGCTCTGCAGAAGAACTAGACTAATTTCTAGAGTACAATAAAACATCTAAGCATCCTCAAGAAACAAAAACCCATTTCAGACAGTGATTTTAAAATAGCACTAACTTACAATCTGGCAAAGAACAATAGAAGAAGTTGGTACATGTGAGTGTGTGGCTGATGAGTGAACGAGATGCAGGTGAGCGGAGTAACTGCACGGCTAATGAGAAGTGGGAACAGATGTGTAGATGGGTAAAGGAGGAAAAAGGAAAGTCACGGGAATTCAGGCGGACAGCTTGAGAATGGCCGATGTGGGGAGCTGCATGGCCGGGGCCAGACGAGCCGTGGCTGGAAAGCAGAGAGAGATGCAGAGGACTCGTGGTGAAAGTGTGGTTGCAGAGAAGGACAGAGAGCAGATTGGGACATATGCATAAAATCATTAAAGGGACTATATGGCTCTCAAATGTAAACATTGATTGATTGTTATCCTGATCTAAATTAACAAGCCAATACGGTTGAATACCAAAAGATCAACAGCATCATATTTATACAAGATAAGGTTTCATTTAGGAGAATACAAATTAAATCAGTCAAAGGGATATCAGAGGCTCCAACTGACCCGACAGGGAGTTAACAAGCTTCTTCCTGTCTTCTGGAAAATTTTTCGCACTGAAAATAGGTCAAAGTAACTGAAAATCTATCAAGATGAGGCAAATGAAAAATGATTAAAGACATAAAGATCCCAATGTGATCATCGCCCTAACTGGATCAGATATTTCACTGCCTTTACTATTGTGTCCATTTACTCCGTGACACAGATGTCATATTCTAATATCATTCCAATTACAGAAACAACATGCACAATACTCCAGTTGAATATGTCACGAAATGACCCACTTTTCAGAACTCGCAAATGGAAGGTGTGAGTGCGTTCTCCAGTGACCTAAATGGTAAAGCACGTTGGCTACATAATGCCCTATGAATTCAAAACTGGGTCACATTAACTACAGGTTTTAGTTTCAGTAATATATAATGCTTATAGTCATACTTGGAATTAGTAGCACTGGTAGAGTGCTCAAGTGTCTGGTAGAATCATCAGCATTCAGTGGGATGCAAACCAAAGAAAAATGTCTTAAGTGTGACTTCAATCAGTAAAACACTTAAATACGCCTTCACTGGCCGTGTCACAGCGGTGGCCCCTCGCTGCTGTTGATAATGAGCATTTGTTCCTGTCGTGTTTACCAGGTGTACATGATGTGTGTGGGGGCAGCAGAGGGCATCAAGCAGAGTCCATATCATAACGAGGACGTAGCTGTTTAATAGGCCAGTTTATTTTGGAAGCTAAAATGAAAAACTCTTTTTCAAGAGAATACAATAACAGTTTGACAACTGCATTGGGGACTCAGATCAAATTATTGTGCTTTGTCTTTTTGGGGATTAAAACAACAATACTCTTCCTTTCTTTACAGTAGAATCGGGGCCATCATTATCTCCAAAGCTGTTAACCCGCTCATCATGGGAGTGTACATATAATCCCTCCATTTGCGTGAGCACGATAAGCTACTCAATAAATACTACAGCAAACACACAATACAAATATTAACTCAGTGTAACTTATCAGGTAGTGAAGCATGAAGTGAACCTTTCGCACGATGAAGTTGCTATACCAATGACACTTTGATACTGCCTCTAAGAGGATGGAGGTTGATGTGGGCTAAGAACATGTGGGTGTTTGAGACCTGAAATTGCAGGAATATGGGTCAACACGGCGGAAGAAAGAGATAACTGAGGCCACGTTTGTATGCACAGCCATGTATTGCTCTATATACCTAATACAATGCAAAGAGATCTGCTGCAATATGAGTGGGTGTGACCAGTTACATTTGAAAAGCAGTTGTCTGCTACTACAAAGCAGTAGTGCTGATTACGTCTGTCCATATTTGTGTGTGTGTGTGAGTGGGTGTGTGTTTGTGTGATATGTTTAGAAAAACATCTATTTAAATTGAAACCCATGACCTGAATACACATAGTAGGCCAATGAGTGTAGTGCAGTGACCCTCATTTGGAACCATTAAGCAAAATGCACACTTGTGCTCATGCTGCACGTACAACCCATGTAGCACACCAGTGTTTAATCTACATATATATGGGTTAATGGAATGTAAAATGTTAATCCAATACGGTTCAGATGTGTTATTATTCAAAAGACAAGCCACTCTAGGAGCAGTCCTACATAAATAACAGTATATTTAAAGACGATATCTGGCTTTCAAGCCACAATTGACCCGTTAAAAGAAATCTGCTAAATCTCATATATAAGGTTTAGATATGACTTTATTCTGGTCTAAGCCAAATCAAGCAGAGTGTAATCTGAGGCAATACAGTCATTTTTCACTTTTGTGCAGAATTAAGAAGAACTTAATCTCTAGCCTGTCTGAGAAACTCCTGAGATCACCAGGGACAGCTTTATGATAAATTTATATGGAGAGCCCATGCCTCAGCCCTAGAATTTGATAAATTGCTGACTCAACTTCATTTAAAACAATATAAAAAAAAAACAAGCGGAATATTACATGATTTGCGATAACTTTTAATATACTACGTTTTGATTATATTTGGAATTATATCTATTTATGAATATAAGAGCGTGTTAAAACATATTTGAACAGATTTTGAAACCACTGAAATTGTGGGCACTGATTGTAATGAATACTGGGTACTGTTTGACCCAGTGCTTTTAGACGTTCAGAAATCTAATCTATAATCTAATTTATAATCCCACAATTTTAAAACGGGTTTACACAATCTACAAGCAATCCACAAGTCAAAAATGTGTTTTCAATGTTTCTTATCTTTTCTTCGTTTATTTCCAACATTAAACATTAATTGTGCGACGGATCGTCGTCACATGATGCGTGACATAAACTATCTGCGCCGTGGAGCAGGAAGCATGATGGCGGTGGCTCAACCAAGGCAAGAGAAAGAGAACGAGGATTGCTCTTTGCTGCCTTTAGTTCATGATATTATCAAATGGTAAGATTACGAACCGATGCCTGTATGATAACGTGTATTCCCTCTCCGTGACAACCTCTTTACCTGCCCTGAACATTTCATTTAGTGAAGTTCAGTTGTTTCTTGACGTGTTAGCTAAACTTAGCATCAGCTATTACAGCTAACCTACAGTAACCAGGAACGTTCAAGCTGAAACTAACAATATAGAATAATGTTTTGCTGTTGTTCATATTTGTCTTCATTGTTTTAAGCATGGACAAGGACAGCCAGGATGTCCACCAAGAACTGGCCAAGCTGAAGGCGAAGATCCAGGAGGCTCGGGAGCAGATCTCGAACATGCCCGGGATAGAGAGCAGTCCGCCGGAACAGCAGCAGCAGCTGGCCACGCTGCGGGAGCAGGTCCGAACCAAGAACCAGCTGCTGCAGAAATATAAAAGTCTGTGTATGTTTGACGTGCCAAAAGCGTCATGAAAGCGAGGACTGGATTACTGCACTGAGGTGTAGGAGAGACTTTATGTTTCCAGTTGCAAGCTGGGTGGCATTATCCTTGAATCTGCTTTGTATTTGGATAAGTATTATTTGTATTAGTGGTTTTTCAATGTAGATTACACATGTTTATTTTATAATAAAAAATAAGAATTTAGATGATTTATGTCCTGTTTATTATCTTGCAGTAATACACATTTATTTGGATTCTGTAAATATTTGTGAGCATCTTTAATTTAAAGAGATATTTGGATTTATTTATTCAGATTTCTGAAGGATAAGCTGGGTTTATTCAGAATATTGGGTTTGAATGGTGGAAGATATGTGCCTACATTCAGAACATGATAACCTTGATTTCTCTTAGAGGCTGTGTTCATGGTTAGTTTGTGTGGTGTGTTGACCTCCTTACACATGATGCAGTCCTGACATCCTGAATCCACTGGTTATTAACCTATACAGTGATATAATGTATAATTCAGTATAATGTAGTTGAACATAGAAGAAAAATGTCAGGACTTTATCCAGTACTGGAGTGGAAAGTTTTGCACCATGAAATGTGAGAGTTGATTTCAAAGCTGCATGAACGAGGTGAGGAAGAGAGACTGAAAGTAACAACAGCTTTTTTTATTTTCCCTTGTATTCAAAAGTTGACAGACATAAATAAATACACATTAGGGTTCAAATTTGTTCATACCGCAACAAACATTCAAGTTAGAAAAATGTTCAAAATGTAAACAGTTTTTGTAGAGGCAGATTTTACAGCATTTTCAGAGCATCTACTGCAATACTACACAGGGAGAGAGTCAGCTGAGCTCAGCCACTGGCTCCATGTCTCTTGTTATTGGATCACTGAGGCACTGAGGTCCACAGTTTATCGGCGTATTTGCCCGGTATGCAGAATGGCAGGCTGACCACTTCAGCTCATGAAGGAATCATGGAAAGTCTTTAGCACACTGGTGAAGAAATTGTCAGCATATGATGCAGCCTTTCTCTTTCCCCTGGCTTCCTCCCACAGCTTTCTCCTTTATGTACATCAAGTCACTGTGCACGCTCGGTCTCCGCGCAAACGGCGCCACGATCCCGTACGCGTTCTCGTCTTTACACTTCTTGTTCCTGAAGGACTTTCTGTGGAGAACCTCGCAGTACTGCAGCGGGACTTTGTAGTGGCGGTTGGGGCTCATTTCGTTGGGCAGTTTGGCCATGGTGAAAAGAGTCTGAAACATTTGGTCTACGTTGGTGTTCTTCTTCGCCGAGATCTCAAAGTATGCGCAGTGCTCCTCTCCGCCGACCAGCTGCTCGACCTCGTGCTCCTGCACCTCGCGGGTAAAGTCCCTGTCGCACTTGTTGCCACAGATGACCAGCGGGACGTCCACGTTCTCCTTGGTTTTGTTTCGAAGGCAGGACTTGGTCTCATATATCTGGCGTTTCAGGCGCTGCACCTCCTGGAAGGAGTCTCTGTTATCCAGACTGAATACCAAGATGAACACATCACCTGGAAAACAAGACAGGAGCACATTTAATGACTAATAATAACAATAATACAAGTAGCTGATGAATGCTGCGAAATCAACATGCCAAATGACTTGAAGTGGTTTAAAAACTCACCAGTAAGAATCGAGAGCCTCCTCATCGCGGGGAAGGGGTGATTTCCAGATGTGTCCAAAATATCGAGCTGGTAAACGTTCCCTCTGATGCTGTAGAATTTCCTGTGAAAGTCCTCAATAGTAGGAGTGTACTGGTCTTCCACCCGTTCGTTTAGAAACCGAGAGATGATGGCTGTCTTCCCAACTTTAGTGGAGCCTAGAATCACCATCCTGTGGCAGTTCTTGGCCGGGATGTCGAACTCATTCTCAGACGATGACATTTTCTTAATCATACTGGCGGCAGTTGCACCCGATGGTGGACCGTCCGGTAGCAATGGGTGGTTCAATATCCCCTTATTTGTGTGATGTGAGGAAGCTGACCTCTCTGTCTCTCTGATGCTAGAACGGAGCAGGCTGGTTATTTATGGTGGAAGTGTGCCGCGCCTCCCAAATGCGTCATGCGTCACGCTCCAGCTTTGGCAGCTGGAACAGACCCGAAATTCTAATGTTACAATGGCTGTTTTTGTGCGTCAGCCCTTGTCCACCCTCCATCAACGGAAAACAGACAGTCTTGGGTTCATTTTCATTTCACACCTAGTTTACCAAGTATCTGAAATAAGTTTAAAACCTTAAAATGAACTGGTGATGGATTTTATCCTGATGCGCATTGTGTGCGCAAACAGTTTCAGCAGCCTCCAACCAGCTCATACATGCATGCATCTAAACAGCATTTATGTCTTTAAAGAGTAACTCAAGAAGCATTGAAATTACTTTTGAGCAACTGCTTCATCCATTTCCTTCATCATCAGTAGTCATCAGCTCCCAGAGGAAAAGGCAGCTGGAATATGAGGTTCGGAGAACGGAGGGGGGCGCAGTTCACACAAGCATGTTGGAGGTGGATAACTGCTTTTTGACTCCTGTATTACTCAGTATTTTCTGTAAAACCACTTTGTTTGTATCAAATTAAAATGTACGGTATATCAACTGCTAGCATATCACTTCCAATACATACTTATAAAGTCATTCATTGTTCCTCAAATCATTATATGACTCTTTTATTTAGGGACAATGCGCCATGTAAACATGCCAGTTAGCCTAATTGAACATTTTCCACTGTTGTCAAGTGGCCAGATGTTAACGTGTAAACACCAAATAATACAAAAAAGATTATATAAAACATTTATAGGAAAAAGAAAGAGTAGAAGCAGCATAAAAAAAGCTAAAAAATAAAGAAGCGAACGTTATTCAAAGTAAAGATATACAAAAGATCTGCCGATATAAAAACACTGCTGAGCCTTCAGCCAGCGAAAAAGTCTTAAAGTGCTTTCCCATTCCAGATGCCAAAGTTAAAGCCAGAGGGAACTCAGACTGACCTTCACAAACGTTATCTGTACAGTGAATTTATTGGATTCATCCATCTTCTAAAAATAAAACCCGGCCATCTCCCTTATCTATTTTCACATCCTCACAGATGTGCTTAAATGTCAAGATAAAAAAAAGAAAAATCAAAGTGAAGAACGAGCCGTGTGTAACTGTCTCCTGGAAGGATTTGTCACCCAGTCCAATTTGTACCGACTTTCTCCTACAGTATGTGCTAATTGAAGCCCGGCGTTTGTGACTCACACGCCGCTCATCCACTTTTCCACCTTAACCGTTTATCACCTTTAACTTCTCTTCACACCTGGGAATCAGTGTGGAGCGAGAATATTGCTTCTTGTGTCTGAGAGTTGGTGTCAGCATCCACTCTTATATCGATTGTGTAAACATCTTTTTAAAGACTGTATTGTTTCAGTTATTTTGCCTTTTCTCTTCTGTATCACTTACAAGATAATGAACTTGATCATATCAATCCTTTTGTCTTTTGAAGGCAGATAAAGAACATAAGCCAAAGCAACAAATATGGAAAGTGGTTGGCGCCTCACTGTCGTCCGCATGTCAAGATTACTGACATTTAAGTTATTAACTGCACCTTCTTTCTCTACGTGTGTCATTCGCTCTACTTTCTGTTCCATATCACACCTTAGCAACACCATTTCTGAGAAAACATATTTCCATGTCTTGGCATTCATCTTGATTTCATGTGAAACATAAATCTTTGCGAACCATGATGACCTTTCTTAGCCCTCTGTAGCGCATCAGGGATGAAATCAGATAGGTGTACTTAAGCCTTGTGGTTCAAGGCTTTGAGCGCTGGGTTTGTGTAACCAGCCTGGAGAGGACCTGTGCTCTACCCTTGACTATTGGTCGGTCATCAAGCCGGTGTGTTCCAACCGATGTGTATAACAGGACACGTGCAGGACTTGTTCAACAAGGCACTGCCGTAACACTCCCAGCAGAACAACATGATGGATGAAATATGATGAAATTATGGTGCTGGTGGTATTAAGTGTATAAGGTCGGACATTCAGGACTTTTCTTCATACGTGTGAACAGATTTAAGCAACTGTGTACCTAGTTTGTGCCCATTTGAATAGATGTAGAACTGATAACAGGTCAAGGAAAGATCTCAGCTATCTCGGTTTTTTGTATTTGCTTGGTCAAAGGGGAAGAAACATCAACGTTGTTGCTGTGAATTCGTTTCAACTTCAAGGGCAACCACACAGTCTCTGCCACTCACCATCCAGCTCATGGTCCTTTCTAGAAAACACACACAGGATATGTGTCGTTTATTAAACAGTATCTTTATCACTGTGCACCACTTTTGTGCTGGAGCCTAATTGGACCTGGACACATGCACTGTCCTGGTAACTTGGCCCTCAAGCTGGGTAAACACACCAGCTGCAGCCCACTCAGGCCACGGCCAATCATACACATTAGACTCATTTCCTTCTCAGCCATGTTTGCCTTCATCAATTAGTAAAGAGGACACAGGAGCCCGGAAAATAAAGGCGGCCGCAAGGACACAATGCTTCAAGGAGGATGTGAAACACAAAAATATTTTCTTGATTAAAGCAGTGAATGATCCAGCGACAATAAACCCGCAGCTTAGATCAGTTTCTTTTCTGCAGAAGCACACAAAAGCACAAAGTTTTCTTTTGTGAGGGGAAAAAAACAAAACAATGATACTGGACCACGGATCCTTTCTTTATTTCGGTCAATCACAAATATTATAAAGGACGGTGACGCGGACTGGAGAGGCAGTCTGAGAGATACGACCTTTTATGCTGAGAGCAGCTTCAGAGCTTAATAATGTTTTGTGGTTTAACCTCATTTGATATTTTATGGATGAAACATCCACGTGTCACTAGCATGCTCAGTCTTTGGTGGGAAGTCTAATTATCAGTCATATATGTAGGTTACAGCGCTGTAGTGTGCTTTGCTTTTCAGTTTCTATTCTGTCCATGTCACTGTGGCAAATGGAGGCTTAAGGCTATTGTATCTGTAGCGCCATGATCTAAGGAGGTTCCAGATTATTTATTTACGACCCATAAAGTATCAGCATCCTTTTAGTCTGTAGTTGTAAAGGTAATAAAACAAATAGGCCAACAAATACATTCAATTTTACCACCGTGTTCAGACCAAAAACGATAGTATTTGGGTGTAGCAACCTTCAAACAGCTGGAACAACCAATACTTTGTTCAAACAGTCAGGTTTCCCTCCGCTGTCCCACTATTGTCCACTTTAACGCAGTGAGATGTAATCTGCAAGTGCAGAGAGATCAACCTCGATGCAGTCGGTGTTTTCAGGCTATCTGATCTCGTGTGTTGAAGGGACGACGGGGTCATGCTGTGTTCGGATGGCGTGAGACTGTGGGCAGTTGCGTGTCAGGCGAGGCCATCTTTCAGGCAAACTGTTGAATGAAGTATGAGAGTACATTTTCCAATACAAAGGCTTAAGGTTTCAGAGCCAATCAGAGCTCCGGCTTCAGTTCGCCGACCACCTGTATGTTTGGATGAACCAAGAATCTGTGAAATATTAGATGTTGATCTCTCTTCATGACGCAGCAGCAGGCTCTGAATGTGAGACAAACATCACTGTATGATATAAACAAGGGATTCACAATTAGGGCGACACCTGTTAGTATTCTTTAGTATTTGAATGACCAGTGCAAAGGTCAAAGGTGATGACAGCTAGTTGTGCCACCTCAAGTTTCCCACTTTAACTAGAAGGGCACTTAATAGAGAGCTCTTCCAACGTCCATGTAATGTTCCCCGAGAAAATAATGATAACATGTCGATTCGCCCAAACATTTAATGAATTATTCCCTGCTCCACCCGTCCAACAAGTTTCATGAAAACCATCCAGGTAGACCTTTGCCACTGCCAATGGAAACTAATTAATTTGTTTGCCATGTCATCCAGCTCTGCCAAGAATTGAACGGTTTCCTCCATCAGCTCCATGCTGCACTCCTCCACCGAGTTTCAGGGAAATCGGCCAGATATGCCAGATAATAAACCGTTCTGCCAGATAATACGCAGCGAAAAACGCTGTGAGGTGTTTCTTCAGCGTGTTATTAAGAAGTGTGTATCGTGACGTTTGTCAGACAGAGGAGCTCAGTGAAACTTAAGGGAGAAGGAAAATTGTCTGTTGCTGCTTTACTGTTTCCACGAGGCCTTCAGTTGACATGTAAGAAGGAAACCTGTGTTACTTCACCATGATGCACTACACACTCCTTCATTTTTGACTCCCTAAAAGAGATACTTTGACATACGATGACACAAGTCTTTATATATTTATGGGCCTCGACTGATTAGTTAGACAAGGATGATGAAATCCATGTTTGGCTGTTGTGAAGTTAAATTCAAGACAAGAAGCGAGCGGGAGGAGAGGAAGGAGAGTCAGGAGGCAGGTCTTGTGTGACGACTGATATTTTTAATACCAGCTCACACACAATCACACACACATTTAACAACAAATATTAAGACACCGGCTGTACCAGCCCCGGGCTGCTACTCTCCCCCACCAGCCAACCTCCCACTGTTACATAACCTTCCTACCAGGTAAATGAGCTCATGTGTAACAAATCTAACGCACTGAGCCGCGTTCCAAAAAAAAATTTTCAATGTAATTCAAGGGTTAAGAATAACTAGAGACTCACATATATGTACTTTATTAATTCGCAAATTGGGAGATTATTGTGTTATGGCAACAGGTTATCCAGACATGGGAACAGTGTGTACACATATTGCTCTATATATCTCAATATAACAATATAAGAACAAACTTTAGCAGATAAAATGACTGTACAGCTCTCCGTCTACTAATATAATAAAGTGTGCTTCCTTACACAAGGTGAGCCAGAGTAAATCAGACATCGCACACGCGGCTTATTTTCTCTGTTTTTGTTTACGTCTGTTCTGTGTCACCAGCATTCATCCTGACTCAGTGTGACGCCAATCTCCC
>CAAKHC010008203.1:0-23534 GCA_901007825.1 Macroramphosus scolopax | reverse complement strand
GACTGCAGGAAACGGGCTTGCTGGGCCGCTGCGAGGTACACACACACCCACACACACCCACACACACACACACACACACACTGGACAAGCTGTTCCCTCTCCTTACTCAGCAGGCGAAACACAGCCTGACCTGTGCTTGTGTGTTTCTTTACACCTTGCTGACTCCTGTTTCCAGCAGGGCTTTTTCCACCTGTCTCTCCCTATCCAGTGGAACACAAAAGCATCCACGCACTGTTCTCGTTTGCAATTAGCATAACTAGAATCCCCTTTACTTCTTTACAATAGATCGAGACAAAATGCCCAAATAACGGAAACATTCAGGGAGTGTAATCTCTCTCCCACTCGCTGCTTCGGACACCCACCTCCTGACAGCACATTCAGATCCCTTTTAATCCCTGTCAGTAATATGCAAGGACAAGTAACATTGAGTAACGTCTTGAACAATGTTTCTGTTATTCCCATTAGGCAGAGGAAGGAGTTTTGATAGAGCAGATGATATCATGTTTCAGAACATGCTATTCCTCTGCTCCAGTGTCAGACACATTAGCTAATCCCATTGAAGTGTAGATGAGTTAGTGGTGGGTGGCCTGGAATAAAAAAAAGATCATTTCAGAAGGTATTTTTCCCTCTCATATCTTTTATTCATTCACTTTCTTGATGGAATAAGGAGTAAGCTCCTTCCTCGGGACTCAATTAATTTCCTTCTTTGAAAATTATAATAATAATAATAGAAAGTACGCATTCACGTCACTTCCCGCGCTGAGATTCGCCTCTTCAGTCTGAATGTAAACATGCTGCAGTGTTGCTGTGTAGGAACCGCTGGTTCATGTACATTGACGTGTGGCGAGTAATCATATTATCTGACATTTCCATGCTTCCATGCATTCCTGCTTTCTAAGCTGTGGAAATGCTTTGTATCTTAGCAAAACACTGAAACTGGCACTAAAAGAAACGGCAGCCATTCAGGCGTAAAAGTAAAAGTGCACCATCAGCACACTGAACACAAGCTAATGCTAAACGTTAGCAGCTAACTCATGATAGCGATGTGTTGCATTGTTGTTGGTAATACACTCACTGCTGCGCTAAACATTGTATTTTAGGATTAGCATTAGCTCATTGAAGCAAAGAAAAAACACCAACACTGTAATTACTTGGAAAGAATCATCTGGTTTTTTTTTTTATTGAAAGCAAAAGATAGAGGATAATGTTAGCTAACTAGCTGTCCTAGCAGTGTCAATGTGAGTTAAAGCCGTTAGCCCTCATGTGTCCGAATGTCCAGTTTCAAGAAACTTGACGCTGAAGCCTAAATGTACTAATGAATATATTCGACAGAGAACATTAAGTGAATCCTCATGACCCTTCTGGTGTTTGACTAACAGAGTGCACAGCGAGCACAGTCACAGAAAATCAATTAATGCAGGATCAGTACAGAAGATAATATGAGTGTGTAGCTTCGCGGAACATCTGTACGTCGGGGTGCCAAGAACATGGGAGGTGTTCAGAGAACCGTCAGTACGTCCCATGGGATTGTTTTGAAACAATATCTTGCTAGATATTGTTGGGAAATTCTTGGTTCAAGTTGATTTTTACAGCCAAGGTAGGACATTCCCACATTACCAGCTGTGTGCCTCGATATGAGCAGTGTCATCAATAATTTAGCATAGCTGAAAGTACAAGGCTCAGCTTGTTTCACTCACTCTTTGCGTCAGTTTGCATGCCTTTTAGCTCTGGCTTATATTATCTGTTTGATCAATTTTGATCGCGTCGTACTTTATGACCCGAACCAATTGTCGATTTTCCCAGAGGCCTCATGCTGCACACGAAAACAAAACACCCGTTGAAAATTGGAGTTTACCACATACTTTGTGAGCAGCTTTCCTGGAAGAATACTATCCCGATGCTTAATTCAGTGCAATTCATTTTATCATATTTATAATGGTCATTCACAATTAAATGAGCTAAAGTAGTTGTTTTCTCTTTGGACACTAGTTATACTGTCCTCACAAAGCCTTCTTTGCAGCTGTCTTTTAATACCATAAGTAGTAGTATTTTGGTGGTAAAAACCTTTCATCTATAAGTACTGACTTATTTGCACTTTTGGTCGTCCACTTCACTGAGTCGCAAGTACATCGGGTCGTAGGATTGTGGCCCTGAAACATCACCCATCCCTGTCTCAGACACACCCTCCTCACCTAGACGACCTCCAGTTGATCGTCACCCAGCAACAAGGTTTCCAGTCCTCGGGGCAACAGCTGCAGCAGTCACGGTCTCCAGTGTCACGATGTTCTGAGACGGGGGACACAAATCCAGAAAAAACAGGAACTTGTGGACTTCGGTTTTTTATTTCTTACAACAAAAACACTATAACAAAATATGACTAACACAGGCAAACAACATAAAACAGCTAAACACACGAGAAAAGGAGTAAGGTGACATACGTGACCGAACCAAGTGGGGGAAAGAGCAAGACGACACGTTATAATCTGACAAACACAGGGCAGAAACTAGCAACTAAAATAAAAACGGAATTACTCAGGTAACAAGACGCAGGTGAAGCACATAAGGGCGGGTCAGGCAATCAAAGTCCAGGCAAGGATCATGACACTCAAGAGTTCCAGAGACAGTTGATCGATGGAGTAACTAATGAAAGAACTTGAGTGTTAGAGGTTATAACAAACCCCTTTGACTTGTCATATATTAAATCAGTATTCATGTGTAAAACGTCTGCTGGTTTGCTGGTTATAAAGTGTTTGCAATATTGCTTTCAAAAGATACGATGAAAGAGAAGCTGCACCTCCAAGGTTGGAAGAAAACACGCCACTTGCTGAATGAGGTTGACTGTGACCTCTGGTCATCTCGTAGCAGAAGTGTTTGTGATCATTGCAGGAAGACGAATCGAGGGAACAGACAGTGAAGACACTGCTGCTACTCATACCGTCGAGCACATGACAGAAACGTTGTTACCAGCTTCTGACGTCGATCCTGTTCCCCAGCTCACACAGACCGACACGTGCCTGATACACACTGACACATCCACTCGGAGAAACACTTACACACAGAAACTCACACTTTTTGCACAAATACAATTCGGGATGAAGCACTTTGAATGAAGGAGCCTCATGAGATTCACACATTTGTCCATTTACGGTTTATTTAATACCTTTATAATCAAATAAACAGATTATATTCAGCCATTATGTTTTCAGTATGGAATAAAGAATACACACATTACTACATAAACACTTTTACATTGGAGCTTTTAATCTATTAACAACAGATTGATTCTATAACAATGTTCCTGGATTTGATTTGATTTCCTGCTGCAAGAAGGAAAATAGAATACCAGTAGAAGCTGCTAATTTTGTGGATGAGGACCAAATAAATTAATTATGTGTGATCTTATGGTTCACTTGACGGTCTTGATTTTTAAAAGAAAAGCCGGCCTTTTTCAAAAGGAGTATTCTTCCTACCACACAGTGTTGTGTGTACCTCAAAAGGCCAGTTGTCATTCGTTCTGCTACAGGAGTTGGCTGAACGTTGCTCATCGTTCACAATACTCAGAAAGCAGAAGCATCACCTCATCTCACCGTACCTAATTAAAAAGTATTACGTGTCACTTTGTCATAATTTTCAGGCTCCCCCAGGTGATCACTTTCATCTTTCTCGGATGAAATCTAGCCATCTGCGGAGCAAACTGCTCCCTCCTTACGAGCTGTGTGTAGCTCTTACGTGCACTGAGACATATGTTGTTCAGATGTTATGACTATATTCTATTCCACATCAACTTTATGTTGCGTAAAAAGCTGCGCCGGGGACCGTCCTAGTCATCACAAACACGTGCCACCGCTGATGAACTCAAAAATCCTCTCTCATTAAAAAAAACATCCAGCACTGTTCGTGGAACACATTAGCGTGATTGCATGCAGAATTCTCTATACACACACACACACACACTGTTGGTCTACGAGGAGGTGGTTTCAGGTGGGTCAAGTCAATAGCTCAGGTCGTCACTAAACAACAGGTACAGCTGTGTAACATGAGCAACCGGATAGAAGCAGACAGGAACAAGAGGCCAACAATGACTGGAGGTCATCTCATCAATCTATGTCTCTCTGTGTCTGTGTGTCCATCACATACTAATATCTTGTGCTCAGGCTATTAAAGATCCTCTTTCAAATAAAATATACTGCCTGACATTTTCTGAATAGGATATAAAAAAAAAACAGAATCTGCCTCGTAATCGACAGCAGAAGAAGAAAAAGGAGATCAATGTTGAAGTGGGAGTAAAAAACGAACTATCTTGATTGGACTTACACGTGCGAGGACGGCTTTGATACATATGCATGCCACTTTAAAGGCATCAGGTGCCGAACAAAGAACACAACGGAAGTCATTCATCACACTGCACATGGAAAAGCATTCAGATGTGTTATTTAGCTGTGAAAGAGCTTTTGACCAAATGAAAACATTTCTGCTTTTGTAAGTTCTACATGCAGAACTAGAAATTGTTGATTGCTTATCTTTCTCGCGGTGAGTCAGTTTGTATCTATTTCAGTTCACTGTGGCATGCAAATCCATAGGCGACACTCATTATACACACACACGCGTGCGCGCAGTGCATGTGTGCAGATGTTGACATTGCAGAGCGCACACACTTCACACTGTGTGGAGTATGAGGTTGGAAACAAAGATGGTAAAAACGCAAGTGTTGATACCGGCGTTGACAGGCTTACAGAAGGTGTTTTATTTTACGGCTATATTAAGAGATAGGCTGTTTGACATGAAATATAACGTAGGTGTCGGCCTTTCGCCACAATACAAGCTTCATTAGACTGTTTAAAGCGACAGTACGGATTGCATGTGCTAAGTAAAGGAAGATAATAAAATTAGGATTCATGCATGGGCTCATTAGCTGATAGGTGTAGAAGAAGAAGTGTCCACATGGGATCTCGTGCTCTGCCTCATCTGTGTTTCAATGTAGTAGACAACAGACCACAATGAAGTCTTCCAGGGTGCAGCTATGACACTTCCTCCACCTTCAAATCTGTTAGGTATGTGCTCACATGTAGGTGCATGTGTCCCATCCACGGGCTGCTGTCACATGTTTAACAGTTTTGGAGCACCTTTCTCTTGACATTCGTGCGTGGGTCACTTGTGTTGCACTTCGTCTCTTCAACAAAAGCAGGAGCTGGCAAATTGGGCATCTTCAGTTATGCCCCAAAGGGCATCGACTGTAAATATGTGAGACGATCTGAGCAGGATTTCAAGGGGCCATGTGACTTCGCTGAAATGAATCGCTGCTCGTGCTTAAGTAGCAAACATGATAAACCCTCTCCGAACAAAATGTGAAAAAACATAACTACTGAATGTTTTAACAATAACAAGCACAGGCACTTATTGGCAAACTCGGTGCAGGTCGTTACAGAGAGCCGATTCAGGAGATAAGTGTTGTTTTTTTTCCCCTGCAGTCTGGTGCACTGGGTTGAACTGTCAACTCCAGTAATCTGGTTTCCCAGCACTCATCACATCCTCCAACTCTTCATCGAACATGTGCTGTGAATTCTCCAAAGAGACAAATAGCAATTTCAGTTGTGGTTGTGTTCTCAGCTTTACTGGAAAAACAATCAAACCTTGAACTCCCCTGGTCTTCAAAGATTCGTGATCTCTCTCTATATAAAGTGTGCACACAACACTATATGTATCTCTAAAGATGTGGACAATTATATAATCTATAGGCACTTTCAGAGCAATTTTTTTAATTGAGGCAAGAAACTTTTTCTTTTCCTAACCTTGAAAAGAAAATCAAGCGTTTTCCGAACTCTCAATACGCTGTCAGGGTTTTACACATCTAATATATCAACTGCATATTCAGGAGAACTTGCTATTCAGAAACTGAGAATGAAAAGATTTCAGTTTATCCTTGTTCCACAGGCTGACCTGTCTGAGCTTCAGGGGGCTGAAGTAGAACTCTTAATGCACTCCTCTTCTTGGAAAAGAAGAGAAGATGTTTCACTTATCTTCTACAAGTGCTCTCCTACGAAATTACACAACAAATGTAAAAGTGCATATGTGCAATCTTTAGGCCCTCAACAATAATCTGCTGGCAATCAACTAGCTTCAAGAAGCTGGACAATCAGTTGATTTAGAATTCTGGTGGTAAAATGTACTTTGTGAATTAACCTCAAAGTAGTTTTTTTTATTTCTGTGTGCTACATTATTTGGGGTGTGTTGCATGTATCTGTGTTTAGAATCATCCTCTTCAGATTAGACCCAAAAAAAAACAGTTTCTGCTCATCAGCGTTGTATAAATATGCCATCTAGTGGCTTTTTGGAGCTCAAGTTAGAGAGGATGGTCTGATACATGATGGACACAGTGTCACCTGATGCAGGGGGATTGAAGAGGTTCACTGGATAAATCTTATTAATATGATGAGCTGATAAGATATGCAGTTAATCCTTAGTCATAAATATATTGTATTTTTATTTTTTATATCAGTTTAAAAACATCTCTATTTCACTTTATGTATTTATTCATTACTTTAATTGCAGTGGGTTGTGTTTCATCTATCTGGTCTGTAGAGTTCATACAGTACACAGGGAAATAATGTTGTGATTCCTTGTGCGTGTGCACGTGTGTGCGTGTGTGCGTGTGTGCTGATCCTGGCGGGTGCACACAAAGCAGAGCAGTTACCACCGTTTTCCTCTTCTGTCTCCTCTGTCTGTCTTGTGTCTGGGTCGTTGTTGTTGTACTTGTGAGACTTGGGAAGATCCCAAAGAGGTTCTT
The DNA here is from genome assembly GCA_901007825.1 of Macroramphosus scolopax. Taxonomy (NCBI): domain Eukaryota; kingdom Metazoa; phylum Chordata; class Actinopteri; order Syngnathiformes; family Centriscidae; genus Macroramphosus; species Macroramphosus scolopax. The sequence continues at coordinate 16,750 of CAAKHC010008203.1, read as the reverse complement.
TTTGAGGCGATGCAGCTGCTGAAACGGGCGAGCGCGCCTGTCCGATCCACAGGCTGCTGTCACATGTTGATTAACGGTTCTGGAGCACCTTTCTCTTGACATTCATATGTAGGTCACTTCTGACGAGACCTCTCTGACATAAGCACAGACTGGCAAATTGGCAGTGGGAGGATCTGAGTAGGATTTCTGAGGAAAGGCCGGATGACTCCACTGAAAATAATCCCTGTTCATACTCAAGACGCAAAGACGATAAACCGTCTTAACAAAATTAGAAATCAACATATCTATTCAACACATACTTAATCTTTGGGTTATAAACATATAGGCTATTGCAGTCAAATATAGGGGAACTGGTAAAGAAATGAACAGTTCACCTAAAAATAACACTTTAATATAAGTATCTTAATGATCTGGGGCCATAATAGTATATTAGTGATACGTTTACTGATAACAAGTCTGTCCTAGTGGTCATTATGCAGCTCACTGCTCCCCTTGGAACTTAGATCTGCCCCGAACGTAGACAAAAAATGCTTCTCGGCATAGCTCAGTACAGTTCAACAGTATCGTACATTACAGCCTCCAACAGGACCATTAAATAAATCAACACCTCTCGAAATAGATTCATTAAAAGACATAACCTCAATAGGGGAGGGCTGCATTATGGTGCATTAGTTGGATCTCGGTGTACCTAATAAAATGGCAAGTGAGTGTACATGTATGCATCTTGTACCCGTCTCCATGACAACAGAGACTCAGACAGAGACTGTTGCTAAGCACTGCTTTCAGTATTTAGTAGCCCAACTGTTGAATGAAATCTTCTCCTCCCCATGCTTTCCCTTCCTACCTCTTCCTCATCCTCTCAATATATAGAGTTTTTCTCTTCTTGAAAATGTCGTACATCGTCAAGGTGATTCTTGCGACAAGGTGAGTCAGTGCAGGATTTTTGTAACAGCACATGGACGGTCTCTTGCTGGTTTAACATTAGAACCTTTGAATGCACCTTCTGGAATATGAATACTCCAAGTGTAACCTCGGTCCTGCATGCATGCATGTATCATAAACAAAAGCTCTTGTATCTTCCCTTCATAAGCCGTCTGTGACTGTGAAGTTTCTTTTTAGGATTCCGAAACCTCCTAACTGGTCTGCCTATTAACAGCCATCTGCTCCCCATCGCCAGCCCTTTATTATGGAGCAGCCACATTTACGGCTGCACTTGTGACTCATCTCACACTCAATAAGGCTGCTCATTATATTCACCGTTATTTATAAAAATGCTTCTTTCCTCGGCACACTGACCTGCTTCATTCATTTCCTCCTCTGAAATGGCATTAATAAAATATGCTCATGAGTTTTGGAAATCAAATCTCTGCGTGAGCATAATGGGCAGATCTAAATGTTTGATGTGAACGTCAGTCTATAATCTACATGCATCAACATTTATACATGCTTCAGGACGTCTTGCTAAGTAAAGAGTAAATCACCAATGCTTAATAGGGAGAGAAAGTAAATTAATAATATTATTTATTTATTTATTTATTTATATATTATGAACAGAATGTTTGAACTACTGTACTGTTTTATTAAAGTTTCTTATGCAGCTATTTTTCTGGTAAATACCTGACTGCTTATTGTCAGAAAATCACATTTTTTATTATTTCCACAGAATTAAGAGCAGCATTTATACCAATTCAATTTATTTTAGAGGTTTTAGTTTCCAAAAAAGATTTGCACGTCACCCCTGCACCCAAAATGAGCATACACTCACACACTTATAAACACTCCTGCCACACTTTGATTAGTCTCATCCTGGGAGAGCAGCTACATTTAAATGTGTGCAGGAATGTACACACACGTGCACACACACACATATTGCCATGCACAAGATCATACCCTGTTTCATCATCTATTTAATCTAAATGGATGATTAGTTTAGGAAATGAGCATCATCAGGCTGAAGTAGACTTGAAACTAGCTATTGAGGCCATAAACTCATTTGTAAAATGTTTACTGAAGTAATAAATTAAGTGATAAGTAGGGTCATTTAGACTTTCTGAACAATGAGATTTATTTTGCTGCCAGTGGTGTCGCCTCCTGCTGGTCACTAAAGAAATTGCTGGTTTGCAATACATACAGTATCTTCCCAATTAACCAGAATATATATCTATATATCCTATATATATATATAAATATATATATACATTACATTGTCATATTGGTTGCATCATGGAAGGTCCAGGCACGTACTAGAATGAATCACATTGTCTCATTGCGTCACATTGTTTGCATGAATGCCTTTAATGTAATCGCAGTTTAATTGGATAGTCTAAATAAAACAGTCCCCACGTTGCTCAGGTCTTTAGCAATGTGCAACCAGGGCAGGTCGCCAGCCTCCACAGTGGCTCATTGTCGAAGCAATTAACTTCCATGGCAATTTACTGAGATAAAAGTTTAATGAGGCATCCTGGACGCTGACATTATTTACAGATCAAAAGGAATGGATGTCGTAATAAAGAGCTAAACTGTGCACAGATGGTTGATGATTCTCAATCGCAACATCATATTAGAATCTTATATTCAAATTCTTATCATTATTTCTTACTTAATCTCTTCTGCATCTTCAGTGCTGTTTATTGTTTAAGTTAATTATGTAGTGAAAATGTGCAGTTCATCATGTGCTTTCATGCATATTAAATTAATACTTAACACAAAGTTCATGCTTTTGTCAAGATGCAGAGTGGAGAGCTGATGAGCTGAATTCTGCAGAGATATGACTGTTAGTAATGTGTTTTTCTGAGCACTTGGTGGAGCAACAGATCCCAGGATGGAGACTGGTTGAATGGAGGTGCTGCAGTGCCATCTTGTGGAAAACATCCTCAGCGTGTTTCCATAGTCGGGCCTGTGCATGACACATCTCAGCTGCATGGAGATGGATTCATTCATTACGCTCCTATAAATAAATAGTGTTAAAACACAGAGTCGCCTGAACCGAGCGACGTACAGCTTTGCTTTCCATGTGTAACAGGGGTCATATTACTCAGCTCTGGCTGGTTTCCGTGGTAACTGCGAGAACAGGTGGAACTTGGCCTAACCCACAGTTGGTTGTTGTGTCACCTGTGGGCCTTATATTTTACAGCAGAAAGTGAAGTTAACGTAAATTGAACCGGCGCTTTACATCTCTCACTTCCCCCCTGTTCAGGGAGAGGAAGTGTGTGCAGGAGGAGAGTCACAAGAGGTAAAAGACACACTGATTGTTGTGTGTTAAGCTGCTACAAGAGGTTATTCTTCCTCTTACTCTGCTCGACTGAGCTGAGTGGGCCGGGTTGATGAGAAACCTGGGAGTTGGAATAAAGCATGTGTCTTATTCCTGTCTTATTTTAGAAAGTTTTAAATCATGTGGGATGGATATTGTCGGCACAGTTTAAGGTATTTGATGTATTATTTGCGACAATAAGATTTAACTGTGAGGAGAAAGTCTGCAGGGTTGTGTTGCCAGTCGTGACATGAGGCTTGTTGTAAAAAAAAAAGATGTTGAGCCTCAGCTGTTGTTATGAACTGAGGACCTGGTTGACCGGACAGCTGCAAGGGCCAAGAAAGCAAAAGTTATTACTGTGCTGATGTAACCAATATCATGTAGGACAATTTCGAATTATTAATAAATCAATTTATGGACCATGTGATCAGAAGTTTTTCTAGGTCTCGGTAGGAGAGAGAAGGTCCGCACCATCGAAGTACATCACACGGGTATTTATTTTACAACAATATATATAACATGAACGAATTCAATAACACAATAAAACATACACTTCAACCATAGGAAATGAAATAATGAAAACCTATTTAGGCAGGTCTGGTTCTGCTTTTAACTGAATTTTATTCTATTTTATCTAATTTATTTTGCCAAATTGTTTCTAATTTAAGAATTACTAATTTGTTTTATACCCAGACTGTAATTTAAATTCAACCCTTTTCACAAAATGAAATACAATTATCACAAAATTACAATCAAATATATCCAAAATCAGTTGACAGGAAATTAAACAATAGCATAAAATATGAATTCAATCAAATGAGAGTTCACTTCCAGGTCCTCTTCTTAATTTCTTAGTTCAGTCCAAATGATGAAAAGAAAAATATACTCCAGTCCTACCAGGTTAGTAGAATGGATTGTTAGTGTACTGTCATACGGTCCTCTATCCGTTTCTCTATCCGGTCCGGTGGCTCGCCAGGCTGCACCCGCACACACCCGACCCCGAAGACGCAGGGCGCGCAGGACACAGACCAATCAGGGATGTTCCAACAAAAAAAATAAAAACCACAAAAAGAAAAAAAACCCGGCCTTGCAACACAAAGCCGACAAGTAATTACACTTTATCCAAAACAAACTTTTCCACAAATAAATCACTTATAAACCAAATACTACAAAGAATTAAACTAAACACAATAATTCGTCGCTCATTTAAAACATCGTTGCTTCCATCTGCATATGCTAAAGCTAGCGTTAGCACTTAGCAATTTAAGCTAGCGACTGCCGACGAATTATAAAATATATCAAAATATAACAAATATTAATCACCGCAGCTTCATATATCATTTACAAACAAAGCATACATCCGAAATAAAACTTACCAAGGTCGAAATCTAGGGTTCAGTAACAAAAAAGGGAAAATCGGTGGAGAGATCCAAACAAGGTGCTGTGCTGGGGGCTCCAGAGCACGGCTGCCAATTTACCACCTGTCCTCTCTAATCAAATTGTACTTCCTGCTTCCTATTTGGACGTGTGTTTCGTACATCAGCCCTCTCATTGGTTAAATCTTCCACACATATAATACGAATTATTACAATTCAATTCCCACTTTTAATTTAAGTTTATTAAATTATTGTTTACTGATCGTTTAGAAATATACCATGGCTAGATTTAATTATTTAAGAATTTATTATACTTTTTATTATGCCTGTTTTTAAATTTAATAAGTAGACATGATAAACTCGGTGTATTTATTATTTATCTTTTTTATGTCTGGGTTACACTGAGCAGTTGTCCTGTGTCGGGCTGCTGGGTGTTATTATAGTTGACGCAGTGAGAGTCAGCCGGAGAGCTGTGTTCTTCAGCTTCCATATGGTCTTCCTCACATACACATATAAGTGGGAAAAAAGTACAAACAATGTATATTTATGCTGAATAATACTGCTGCTTGAATATACGATTAAATATGTACAATGTATGCAGCAACAATAATTAATACACTGAATAATGATGCAAATGTGTTAACTTAAAATATTTGATTAAACAATAGTGTGACATAAATTCTCCTTCCCATCTTCTCAGGTGTAATTTGATACTACTACATGACAGGGAGTTTACTTTTACACGGATGTACTGTCGCCCACAAATCCAGTGGGAAGTCATTGACCTTCCTGCTACACTGTGGCTTGTTTTGCTATAACTCAGCACCTCTGGAAGGAGGCGAACTGAGGACACCAGAGAGACGCAGTGAGACCTTACAGTGTTCCTTCTTTACCTGGGAGTTAACGAACATCACATCCTGAAGAGGATTTTTTTTTTTCTATTTTCATTTTGTCATTTTTTTTTCCAATCAGGATGCAAAGGGAGTCTAGAATTCTGGCCGATTGAAAGCTTTTCTGGACCCGGTTCAAGAAGTGCTGACAAAGCAAGACTAAACATCGCAAACCACAGTTGAAAGATCTGCACATGTGCTTCACTCCGACACCCCCGGCCCCCACCTCCACCCCCGAAACTAACACACACACACACATACATAAACACTCCTGCCACCCTGGGATTAGTCCCATCCTGGGAGAGCAGCTACATGTGTGCAGGAATGTACACACACACACACACACACACACACTTTATACGTGTATGTGCCCTATAATTAGAGGAAAGGGAAAAAGAGCTACATGTCAAGAATGATGGAAATGATGGAAATAATAAATATAACATTCCTGAGTGGCCACAACGAGCAGCATAAATAAAGGATGTTAATCGGCCAAACAAAAAAAAAAATCGGCACAATTATGGTTTTGAGTGGAAAAATGCAGAAATATCTGTCGATAATCTCATCAATCCATGACGGCAAGCGCAGCCTAAATTCAACTCTACAGAGTCGTGTAATAGCAGACAACAAATGTAAAGATCAGGCGTACTGTCACTGAGTTGAGTTAAATAACACACCTCAGCAACCAACTAATTTAATTAGAGGTCATGTTAGGAGATTTAATGAACCTCCTGAGGAGAACGTCCTCTCCACGCTGCCTCCGAAGTTAAAATAAAGAAAAGGCACATACGAGAGAAATACACACTTATTTGATTCATCACTTTATAAACTCTTAACCTCCAGTAACCTTCACCGGTTAGCCGTTGGTCTGCAGCGATGAGAGCAGCTCTTCTCAGGGATATCACACCGCCGAGCAGCGAAAGGTCTGTTTTATTAAAACTCCATCCCCCCAAAGTGCAGATCACTTTACATATTCAACGATATTATCCTTGCACACCATCCTACCCCACTTCAACACTGTCAGGGGGTGAAACGCTAGCTACCTGTCTGGCTGTGCGTGTGCATGTGCATGTGTGTGTGAGTGTGCATACCTCTGCGCAAAATCTTGGCATCTGTGATTTCTACCAAGGAGAAGAAGGATTACGATTGTTTTTCTAATTTAGAAATAAAATAATAAAACGAAGCTTACGTGGAAATGTTTCTGTCTACTGAGACCATGAAAGCATAGCAGCTCATCATCATCATCATCATCATCATCATCATCATAACAACAATAAGAGGAATAATCATTTATCGCTGTTTTAGTTTCTTTGGCTGCTTGTTCTGAGTTCTGAGTTCAAACTCCAAATCCACAGATTCTCTGTACTGAATTCCATTTGGAGCTCTTCACCAGTTCCCTCCAGCCCACTTCTCCGTCATGAAATCACATGAAACATTAAGTCCGTACCGATGGCGGTCCAGCACCGAGCATCCTGCCCAGCCCAGGGGTCAAAGGTCAAACTCATTAGCCGCTACAGTGAACGGTCCGTCATACTGGCAGAACCTGAGAATTCACCACGTCGTCCAGCCTTTCATGATGCAGTTTGTCCTTTTGACTTTAAAAGGACTTGGTACCACGTGAGATAAGTCATGAAGACATGAGGTGATTTGACGTATTTTGCGACGCAGGTCTTCATCGTCGGATGTCTGAGTGATGAAGACAGAACAGGTTCCCTCTTTCGACACTTGGCTGAAGAACTTTTATCTCCCGTTTTTAGTGTCCAGGATGTAAATACATCAGACATGAGATTCAAGTGAGTTTTTTATATAACACACAACCAGTGAGATGCTGAGTAACCGTTCTAACAGGCGGACACTTGATCTCCAGTTTATGTTTATTCTGAACGACAACCAGGCCGTTTATTTTTGATGGTTCTGCCTGTGGGTGTTCTGAGCATAATGCCGGGTCTCTCTGCAGAGTGCTGTCAAACAAGTTGTTTCTCCATGAATTATTATGATTATAACCGTCATGCAATACAACCGGCTGTCATGCTGATTCACGACATGGGAGAAAATAACGGACCTTAAGGAATACGGGAAGGGGGAGAGAGGAGGGTTGAAGTTGTTCTTAATTGACTCAACCAGACACAAACTCTCCACCTTTTACTGTTTACCTAGAGTGAGTCATCCCCTCCAAGAGTGACACACTGGCGAGCAAGTTCCCACTGTGACATTTGTGCAACCTTCTATTATCTCGCCCTCAAACAGCAAACACGTCGCTCTAATCTTCATCCATTCAAATCATAATGAGCCTCTGCTGGTTCAAATATAACCCCGCTGCACCCATTTGCATTCAGCCGCGTCTCGCTGCCGTAGTCAAATCCGACTGCTGGTCTCCGGGACGGCGGTGACAGTTATCAGACACTGTTCCAAACCCATGAAGCCTCAACGCAGAGGGCCTCCATGTTCCCCTCCTGCCTCGCCGTCTATGAGAGCAAATGACGGTCAGGGACACTGTTGTGTCGGAGGCGCCAGAGTGTTGTGCAGTGGGCGACCTCAGCTACCACGATGAGGTTTAACGCTCCCACCAGCAGACCACTAAAAGGCCTGCGATCGCTATCGATGCTCAGTCCCGTTCCCCCGGGCTCGCGGATGACAAGACGGGGGAGATAACCAGCGACATGATCGCACCACCCTAGTTTGTGATTGTTGCGCTGCTAATGTGACGAGTCTATTGACGGTGGGATCAAGTTCTTAGAGTTGAAGTTTGGTGTTGGGTAAGAGGAAGCAGCAGCTACTTTTCTGCAGTTGTATGGATGCGGAAAACAAATCAGACAAAACTATAAAAGAAAGAAAGTGCAAGACATGTTTCCAAATGCTGTTACACATTTCTCTGCAACTGCAAAGTGTTAAACCCTGTTAATACAGCGTGGAGCTCAATCTGAAGCCAACGTCGGGAGCGGAGAATGTTCCACAGTGTCAGGACGGCGATTAAGTGAGAGACGGTTGAGTAACACACACACACACATGGACACACACACACCTCGCTTCCTGGCCCCATATTGTTTTATTCTTTGACAATAGATTCGGTTACATAATGAACCCCATGCATATCAAAGGCTGGACCGTGGATGCACTGGCACGGCTCCAAGGCCCTCGGATGGAGCCAAAACCACATAGGAGAACGTACCCTGCTCTTTGTCATACCACAAAAGATATCAAGTGTGAGAGGACGGACATGTGTTGCTCATCATAAGCGTATTAAACAAATATCGCAACGGTCACCTAATATGATGCGGTTGTACCGTCCGCCCCAGAACGTGTGGCATCCCAGACGTGGTTTTCCAAATGTATTCCTCATGGCACTGCAGCGTGAATTGAGCCATAGTGAGGACGACCGCGGGCCTGTGGGGGTATATACGTGCACCCACCAGTGGAAATGGGTTTCGATTGGGCTCTGCTGTTTGGTCTGAATCACCATGTTGCGCTGGGCAACGAGATCTGGTGTTCCCACCGAGTGCACTCACACACGGCGCTGCCAACACTGAGCTACATTTAAAACTCATGGTCCTGCTGTCCCCGCCGCACTTTCTGCCAAGCGGCTTCCGCGAACCAACAAGAGAAACAAGAACGATTATTCTCTCTACCTGAGCCTTTCCAGCCCGGTTTTTTCTCTCCTCATCCTGTTTCTGTTCTCACACTTCATCATTTTTTTTTTTTGTGACTTGTTTTTCCTCTTCCATTCTCTTCTGCCGCTTTGGCTCTTACCTCTGCTACTTCTAGGCATCACTAGCGTAAGAAATTTGTGGTAAACGTTCCTCCCACACTCCACATTCCAGGGTCTTACAGGATCCCACATGCTGGTGGCTCAGTCTCACTCTCCTCTGTCTCACTGGTGACAGGGGAGTGCAACTTGTGTGGGTGCTGGGGGGCTGCGGGGCGCACAATCGGGAGTGTGTGTGTGCAGTGGGGGCAGCATTATGCTAATTCATCATCCTTAATTGCATCGGCCAGAGGAGAGTCTCTCCCACTGACATAGCATGGTGAAGTTAATGAATGTGGGTCTCAAGAGCTGTCGTGCTTTATATACGTTTTACATCAAATATGATAAATCCTTAAATTTTCTTTTAGGCAAAACGAATTAGATCATTACTGTCAATCTCCAGTCTGACAATAATCTGGGACAGCGAGCTGGCCGCCCGATGAGTCGGGCGACGGGAAGTGCAGGAGAGAGAAAGGTTGAGATGAGATGACTTCGAGTAAAAAGTAGCCGTGGATGGAGCCGAGCCACGGTTCACCGAAAGCAGAGAAGCTGCGACAATGAAAAACGCCGCCGTACTTCCTCATCAACAAGTCTGCGGAAAGAAGATGAGCAGCTATTGCTGCCACCCCATTCACAAATGAGATGTGCCAAGAAAAAGTGAAATGAAAAATGAAAGTGAAAGACTGTGGACAACTGTTCAGAGAACAGAACACGACCAGATGTCATTGTTTCGGCTTTTTTTTTTTTTTTCCAATTTACTTTATTTCTTGTTTTTAAATTAGCAACACTCGGTCGGCTGTGACTGCATTCTGTATCACTGTCAGCTCTGTCTTTCATCAATTTATATTTATTTAGCATTTTTAAAATGATATTTAACTTCCATTTTTTTTTATTTCTAAGGGGAGTGCAGAATGTTTCCTCCTCGTGTGAAACGTTCAACAGCAGAAAGTTTCATTAATCAGAAAAAGTAGGAAAAAGTATCCTGACACCGTCTGACTTTGCTCGGTTCATTAATCCCTCCCCATCTGGCACTTCAAGCAAGTTGAAACAGACACTCGGAATTATTTGCAAATAGTTTTAGACCCTGCTCTCATTATCTTTTTTGTAAACAAACATAATCAATCCCTCCACAAGGAGAGATTTACTTCAAAACAAAGTAGTTCTCCGTGTCTGAATGTAGCTGCCGCATCTCAGTCTTTATCATGACATAGAGCTTTATTTACTGAATCCTCTGGATTTATGGAGGAATATTGTAATCCTTGACATACAAACAAGAAGCAACTCTATGGACATTTAATCCGAACCATCATGGTTTGGATTTGTACCTTCAGACACATTTGAACGAAGCTTCTTCTTCTTCTCTCAAACTTTTTTATGTCGAGTATCTAACCGGCTTTAAGTGACGTTTGAAGTGCAAGAGTGTTTGTGTTGTGGCTTCCTGCATATCCAGATATAATAAACCGTGTCAGCAAATATTCCACATTGAACTAGACGTCATTGTTCTGAAAGTCCCAAATAAAGTCCAGAGTCGAGACAGGAAACTCTCAAAGCGAATCACAAGTTTCGGACACAGAACAGTTTATCTCGTTATGTAACCATCGGTATTTATCACGTTGAGCAGTCGTCTTCTTTTAGACAAAGTAAAATGCCGTCAGCCAGCTGCAGAAGCTGCTTGCATGCCGGATATTTACGAGACGAAAGTGAAATCAGCCTGTGCATGATTGGTTGGCAAGCGATAGCCGTGCTTAATGTCCACTTCATTTCCCTTGCAAATAGGCCTTCTCCGAGTGTTCACAGCTCCCCGCTCCCTCTTCCTCCCTGACACATGCCCTGAGTCAGCCGGGCCCATTAGACGAGACGAGGCTTCGAGCGGGCGAGTTCTCCTGCTCCGAACGACGGGATGTGGTCATGTTCATCGTCACTCTCCTCGTTGGCCTATTATCCTCCACGGTAACCGTGACAGCTGATTGTTGCATCGAACATACAAGAGCAGCAGCATGTAAGTTAGGAAATGTATTTACTGCTTGTTAAATGTGCAATAAACACAATCCTCTGTCCTCTCTCGCCTCATTCATTCATTATTCCATCCGCTGGCGTCGCCCCCCGATTCCAGGTCATCTTATGAGATATTTACAGTCGGTGCCTTTCAACAGGCCCAATCAGAAACTGTGGACAAGTTCCAGGGAAACAGGACCCGAGCACCCTGAAGAGCCTTGTTGCCTCACTTTTATTCACTCCTGTTCTTTCTCAAGAGTTCCTCCTGAAAGTATTTGGCAAACATCGGTTCAAAAAAAAAAAAAAAAAAAGACTTTGAGGGAAGAAAAACAACAAGTCGTTCTTCAGCCACCCACACCCCATCTGCTGTGGTATTATCTTCTTTTATTATCCGCAGATTATGTGCGCTGATATGATTCTACAGTTTGGTCTGGTGGTTATTGTGGTTGTTGTTCTTGTTGTCTTTTGTTTGTGGAGCGCAGTGATATGAGACAGCCAGGGGGGGAAGAATCCTCCCCCGTGTGCATCTAATCGTCCATTCAGGACCCTCTTAATGGTTTGTCAGTTCCCCTTGCCCTTCCATTTACTGTCCAATTAATTCCTTTCTAGCTCTCCGGATAAAGGGACACAATGAGGCCCCTCCACAGCATAATGAATCATTAAAATTCAGCAGTGCGGCCCTGGCACTTGGCTTCTCCCTGGGCTGGTTCGGGGCGGTTGTTGGCATGCATGCCAGGGCAACTTGAGCATTTCACCCGCCGGACCAACGGAGCTGGGATCTCTCCCCATTCTTCTCCTGTCTGTGGTTATAAGAAAATAGTCAAACTATCTGGGATACGTCTAAAGCCACGTATGAAATGTCACCTCCGAGGGCCGGGGAGGTCACAAGCTTCTGAGAAAAAGAAATGTTGGACTGTTTACTGCAGCGTGTCGAACGCTTGATTTCAACACCTAAATGCATCTTTGACAACTGACAAGAATGCAGAAGAAGAACTCAACATACATTTTGCAAGACTAATTGGTGGACTTGCATGTCCACCTGATCCAATTAAATTAACGGCGAGGCTTTAATCCCTGTTGCTTCACAGCTGCACGGCGGCTCACGTTACAGATGTTGAACCCAGTGAAAAACCCATGAACGTCGCTCACTTCAGTTCAATTAATAGTGTTTATTCAACATTTCAGTTGCTTCCAAATATGTTTTTAAAAACAGGTAAACATGTCGAAAAAACCAAACGTGGATACAAATATGAAAGACAACAACAAATATCAAGAAAAGGGGTTATCTTTTATTTAAAAAAAAAAAAAAAAAAAAAAGAAAGAGGCCAGCGAACGGGTTAGCTGTGCGTGTGTGAATGACACTCTAGTTAATAGAACAACGATAATTTTCACAACCTTTCTCAAAATTGTACACCATAATAATATACAAAACACGGTTCTGTGTACAAAACATGGACATGATTCATTGTACGTTTTTTCCCCGTACAGCATCTCACAGAACATTTAAAAAAAAAAAAAAACTGTAAGGAATGATATCAAACGGAGGATATAATCGGGAGCGGGTTAAGTGTTGCCGTTCCTGGAGTGGATTGTGTGCTGCCTGAAGTTTGTTAATAACTCAATTTCTTCCTATTGGAAAATGGACGTGAAGCATGAGAAGGCTGGAAGAAAAAAAAAAAAAAATCGCGGAATGCATTAAATTGGCACTTGATGGCTGATGAGATAAATACGGGCAAACACTCACACACGGTCGACTTCCCCTCTTCGGAATACTCCAGTAACGGATCATGTTAAGGTAATTAATCAGCCGAGAGAAGTTTTATGTATCACATGGTGCATATTTTATATATCTCCTACACGAGGAAATAGCTCACACTTAAATATACACTCCCTGACACACACTCGCACACACACACAGATGTTTGTACACGTATCCATGTGTCGTCCCCTCCGCGCATACAGGACGTCCAGCTGACGTGTCACTCAGAGAAGCGCGGTGTTGTTTTACCCCCGTTTCCTTTAACCCCCCGAGATCATGACGAATCGCGATTTGCCGAGCGTAGCTCTCGGACACCTGTTCCGAACCCCCTCGCGCGCACGCCGTCCGTTGGTCCTGCTCTGTTTTTTCGACCCTGCGACTTGGAATGGTGTCGTTCGGGGAAACACGTCACTTCAACGGAATGATATCTGATGCATTCATAAAAAAAAAAACAAAAAAAAAACGGTCCTACGTTGAAGTGTTTTCATTAAAAGCAAAAAAAATAACGGTGTGTGTGTGTGTGTGTGTGTCTACTACGACTGGAAACAATAGAAGCGAGAACATAAATACATGTAAGACCTTTAGTTAAGACTGAGCCACTGATGTGCTGTGATGGAGCTGCGGCCCTTTAATTCAAATTCTACTTCAAATTCACTCAATTGTTCTTTCCGTCTCTTCACTGCCTCCCCGCAGAGTCGGGACAAAACGGCGTCGCCGCTCCGCGACTCGGTGGCAGGCCTTCGCCTTCCCTCGAGGTGTGCACACACATGCACTCTTCAACTCGACGGATGGGGGGGATGTGTACACAATGCAGGCGTCGATGATACGTGTCCTCATGGAGGAGTTTGGCTCGCCGGTAACACAGTTTGTGTAAAAAGTCTGTACAAGTGTGTTTTCGTTGCAAAGATAGAACTTTGTATAAAATCAGCAGGCACTTTTTTTCCTTTTTTGTTTGTTTCACTTTCAAATGGTCACAGGTAGCCTACTACCCTCTACACACTTCTCCCGCCGCTCCTTACGTCCTTCATTAGTAGTGCATGAATCTGAATGAGTCTAAGGTCGAGACAGCGTGGTGTAGACGGGCTGGTCCCAGCTGGAGGCGGTGGGGCTGTGAGCGGGAGCCATCGACAGGCTGTTGAGGATCGGACTGCCGTAGGGCCGCCTGGATGAGTGGAAGTAAGGGTACTGGTAGAGGCTGGAGGGGTACCCGGAGTAAGGGTTGTAATAGTTGGAGCTCTGGAGGTCAGTATAGTCACACTGGGAGCTGGGAAAAGAAGCTGCGGCGGAGGCAGCCGATGTGGCCGAAGTGACACAGGCTTGGCTACTGTAGGAGTTGTAATCGGAGTGGGAGGGCGACCCGTGGGAGTGCTCGCTGTAGTGGCTCGGGCTCAGTTGCTCTGTTTTAATATGGAGCCGGTGCTGGCCCACCTCGCTGGCGGAGGGAGAGGAGGAGGACATGGTGTTCTTGCGACTCCACACTGATCCGTTGGCGCCCGCGTGGCTGTATGACGAAGCGTAAGAGCCACCGGCCGCTGGAGGCTGCCCATGGCTGTGGTCTGAGGACATGGCGGAGGAGCCCGAGGCGTGGCCGTTGAGCGGGAGGTACTGGTCAAACTCGTGCACGTCAAAGGTCTCCATATTGCTGATGACATCAGTGCTGAGCTCAGAGATGTCGACGTTGCTGAAGTCAATGTTTTGCCTGCTGCTGTCGACGAGACGACGGCCTTCGTGTTTTAGATCCTGCTTCACGCCGTGGTGCAGGTCTGTTTTGGGGGTCGTGGGCGGTGTCGGGGGACCGTGGGGCTGCCCTGAAGAAAGAAAGGTCAGAAATAGAACCTGAGTGTCCTTTTGACCAAATAGGAAACAATTCACAGCAGCCGGATATGAAATAAAACTCCAAAATGATATAACCAAACATCTGATAACACACCTGCATGCTCAGGGTGGTGGTGTCCATCCGTCATCCCCGCCAGTCCTCCCATCCCCGGTTCCGCTTTATACATATGGTGTGCCAGCTCTGCTCCTGAGTCCGAGTCGCTCTGGCCTGGTTTTACACTCTTCCGCCGCCGAGGCTGGTACTTGTAGTCCGGGTGATCTTTCTTGTGCTGAACCCGAAGCCTCTCTGCTTCATCTACAAACGGCCTCTTTTCACTCTCGGAAAGCAGGCTACAATAAAAAATATATATATTGTCAAATGTTTACATCAAAACTGAAAACACAGTTTGTCCAAGCTACTAGTTTTTTATAGACTGACTGAAGAGATGCAAATAAGATTATTCCTTTAATTGTTTCCTCTTTGGTATCATAACGCATAAAGACAATTAAGCAAAATCCCTTTTTTTTCCAATTAAAATGGATGTTTTAGGATTGCAAAACCTTAATTATATCAGATGGCATTTGTATCGCAATCTGGTCCCAATGACTCAGAGCCCTCATGATTATTTTCCTTTGAATAATTATTCATGTGAACAGCCTTTATCCTCATACTCAAGTCAAAGTGTCCTTACCGCCACAGTTTCCCCAGCGTCTTGCTCAGCTCTGCGTTGTGCAGGTGTGGGTACTGATCCGCCAGCTTCCTGCGGGCCGCCTGCGCCCAAACCATGAACGCGTTCATGGGTCTCTTCACGTGAGGTTTGTTCTTCATGGATCCGTTGCCTCTCACGGGCATGGGCACCAAAGACCAGTCGTATCCCTTGAGGACCTGAGAGACTGCGTCCCGTATGCAAGCTGGGAACCGGTCGTCATCCTCGGAGTCTAACTTCTTGCCCAAGCCGGTGAGCAGAGACGCCGGTCCGTCGGAGCCTGTCGGCGAGGAAGGCGCGTCGGAGTCGGACTCGTCCTGGGACATGGAGCTGTTTGTGCCTGAAGGGCTGCACGGTTTGTCGCTCACACACTTGTCGTGCTCCTCTGTCATTTTTAACATTATTTCTTCAGCAACCTGAGGATAAAAAATTCCAAAAGAGCTGCAGCCTTCAATTAAAAAAAAAAAAAAAAAAGGAATATTACCACTAATTTCAAGTGGCTCGTGCGCCTTTTACGCGCGGTGCGCCACCGTGGACTCCTGCGACAATATCAGCCGAAACGAGTCCGTTGTTCTTCCTCTAGCTCCCCTGTTTGTTTGTCTTCGTGGGTCTTGTTTTCCTACGCTGCCACGGAAGGTTGTACTCGTGAAAGTTGTGATCCTCAATGTGAGCCGAGGAGCTCCACGTTACAACAACTTGAGCCGGAGTTTTAAAATCGTCACTCCACCTTCCGCCGCGGATTGGCTGGAACACATCACCACTCGCCCCCCATTGGCTCTTCTTCTTTTTTTTTATGTGGGCTTCATTATTATAATGATTTTCTTTTTTTTTCTTTCCACCGTTGACACAGTTCTGTTTTTATTAAAGTTGCACACATGCGTGACAAACAGATGTTCTGCCACAATTTTACAGGCTGTTAAGGATGTAATGAGAGCTGCGGAATCACTGACATGTTTAAGAGACAAACGTTTTGATGTGAGAGGATATTCATCACTTGATTATTATTACAGCACATATCAATATCTTGCTGAATTCAAGTGATATTTCATGAAATTACTTCTTGTTATTTCCCTTCAGTGTTAACGGACTTTGAGAAATAGGAAGTTTAATATCAGAGGATATTAACTTGAGAAAGAGTTTTGAGTACATCTAACAAGAATCTCTCTTTATTTATGATGATGAAATGAGTCCACGTGGCGTGAAGTCAGTTATAATG